>OY728165.1:1629425077-1629601603 GCA_963277665.1 Viscum album | reverse complement strand
CAATCAAACAACAAGGGATAGAATAATTAGTTGTAAATGGATTTTAAAATATCAAAAAATTAACAAAACAGAAGTAAAATTAGGTAAAATTGATTGTATTTATTCGGGGTGTTTTGGGGCTATCTGAGGTGGGGTGGGTGTCCGGGGTGGGGGGCTATCTGGGGTGGGGGGATGTTTGGGGGTGAGGGGGGGGGGGGTTGTCTGGGGGGCTATCTGGGGGTGAGGGGGTAGTCCGAGGTGGGGGATGTCCGAGTTCGGGGGTGTCCGGGGGTGAGGGGGTTGTTTGGGGTGGGTTGGAGGGCTGTCCGGGGGGTGGGGAATATCTAGGGGTGAGGGGGGATGTCCGGGGTGGGGGTTGTCTGGGGTGATAGGGGGCTATCCTTGGAGTGGGGTGGGGGACGTCTGGGGTGAGAGGGGGATGTCCTGGGTGAGGTGGGCTATTTGAGGTGAGGGAGGGATTTCCGGGGGTGGGGGTCTATCTGGGGGGTGGGGGCTGTCTGGGGTGGGGGCTGTCCGGGGTGAGGGGGGTTGTTCGGGGGTTTGGGAGGGTTGTCTGGGGTGGGGGTTGTCCGGGGGTGAGGGGGGATCTTTGGGGTGGGGTGGGGGATGTTTGGGGGTGGGGGCTATTCCAGATGGGGGGGCTATTCGGGGGTGAGGGGGGATTTCTAGGGTGGGGGGGGGGGGGGGCTGTCCGGGTGGTGGGGGTTGTCCGGGGTGGGGCAGAGCTGTCCAGGGTGGGGGGGGGGTTGTCTATAGTGGGGGGGGGGTCTGTCTGGGGTTTAGCGGGAAAATAAATATACACCTTTTATTAAACCTCCAAATTGACTGTTTCTCCTTCAACAGCCACACTGGACCAGTAAATATCTTCTTCACGTTGAACTATGGTATGTTGATCAAGTTGTTGGGAAAGAAAAGGATCAGTTTTAGGTTCATCTTGTTCAAATAGAAACACTTCTCACCGGGACATTTTCACAACAACTAACCAACTAGGATCCGAAGGCAAAGTAACAAAGAATACTTGTTCTGCTTGTGATTTCAAAATGAAAGTTTTATTATCCAATCGATCATTTCTGTATAACATATAGATAAAATTCACCATTGTAAACTGGTATTGATTGACTTTACTTCCATGCACTGGATCAACCCAATTACACTTTAACAATATATACTTCAACCCATGTGCGTATAAAACTTCAATGATATATCAATTGATCATAGTAATGACCAAAATTGACGAATACACAACTTATGACACTATTTTGTGTTTCTCATTTGTCGTCAACATATTTAATGTGAAATTGAAGTCCATTAGCATCTATATCTTTATAACGATGATCCGTTATAGATGGACCCACAGGTAGTTGGATAAATTCTTTAGTTAGTGTGGGTCACCTAACTCCCTCAGCTTATGAACATACATAATTCAAAGAATTAAATAAGGATTTTTGCAGAAATAAATTATTACAATATTTCATATATAATGAAAATCAATTTATATGTACAAAATCCTTGAACCAATCATAAAATGACGCATAATGAAATTGTTGAATTTGATAATCAGTCGCACGATACATATCTTCTTTTAGCTCATTAATGTGTTTCCTACAAATGAACAATCTTGATGTTTAAATGAAAAACATATGCAAATAAAACATGTAAAAGTTAAATAATAAAATTGAAAAGACACTTACTGCAATAATGGTGAAACTGATGGAGTATTGAACAAGATGTATCAATGCGCTTGTATCCACTCGATATTATCCATATCAAATGTGGTTCCTTATCCAAATGGACCATCATGAATATGAGAGGGTTTATCTAATTTTGTTTCAACATCCATAAGATATTCTACACAAAAATTAGTGCACTCATCCATCAAATAACAATTGGCAATTGATGCCTTCAGACAGGCTCTGTTGCATACAAATTGTTTCAATGTATTCAGATACCACTCAATAGGATACATCCACCTAAATTGAACTGGACCAGTAGACATTACTTCATCAGTTAGGTGCACTATCAAGTGAACCATAACATAGAAAAATGAGGGGCTAATAGTTTTTCAAAGTGACAAAGCATAAGTATAATTTGGTCCTGCAAACTTTTTAAATCACTCATTTGTTGATTTATTAAACAAATATGTCTAAAAAAATTACTTATCTCAATCAACAATTGAACAACATTAGGGGATAAACAATCCCAAATTGAAACTGGAATCAACTGATGAAGTAGTATATGATTTTCATGACTCTTCAACCCTAGCAATGTCTTTCTCGTCAAATTCACACACTTTGAAATGTTAGAACAGTAACTATCAGGCACCTTGAGCATCTTCAAAATGGAAAGAAATGTGTCTTTATCCCTTTTAGTCAGTGTATATTGTGAAATAGGTATATATTCCTTGTTTCCCTTAGCTAATTGTTAATGAAATTGTTTCCTTAATCCCATTTCTTCCAAATCATGATGATCATTAACATGGTCCATTGATTTTCCACTGACACCTAAAATGGTCCAAAATATATTATCACTAACATTTTTTTCAATGTGCATGATATTCAAATTATGCCTTATCATCTTAGTTTTACAATAGGGTTGATTGTAAAAAATACTTTTATTTTTCCAATTTTGACTGTGTTGTCTACCTTCACAATGAATATTACATATTAGATGAGCCACTAAATCCTGAAATTCATATATCATGTGGATGTTTCTTCCTCAATGTACGATAACATTTCGAATCCTGTAACGATCTTCGGTGTTGGGATGAACTCTCTAAAACCATCAAATATCACTCTGTCCTTTTTAAACCTATGTTGATGGGGGAGAAAACATATGCGACCCATGTATGCCCATTTTTTGGAATGTTTAAGCCATAAAGATTTTTACTTTTATTGAAACAAGGGAGTGAAAATTCCCCTTTCATACTCCAGCCTAATAAATTTGCATAAACCAGGAAATCATTGATTTTTCACAATAAATCATCCTGCAATTTGAACATTTCATTCATTTCATAGTCATAATACATCACGCCATCACCCTAAAATTCATTCAACTCATCAATCCAAGGATGAAGGTAAACATCAATCTTATCCCTAGGACATATAGGTCCATTATTAATAGTGGAAAGTAATATAAATTGTTGCTTCATATAAAGCCCTGGAAGAAGATTATACAGAACCAAAACCATGGTCCATGTGCTATGATTTGCACCAACCATAAAATTGAATGGATTGAAAACATTTGCTACCAAACCCAATCGTACATTACGAACATCTTTAGCAAAGTCGGGGTTTCTCTTATAGAAATCCTTCCATGCATGAGAGTCTACAAGGTGGGTTAACATATCACTTTCCTGATTCCTTTCCTCATGCCATCTCATTAAATTAGAAACTTTAGACGACATAAAAAATCTTTTCAACTTCAGCTTTAGGAGATAGTAACACATTTGCTTTATCATAATCGGTTTTCCCGATTTCATAGTCTGACTTTGATGAGTCTGATTTCTCATGTTCTCTTTCCACCTGGAAGTGCCACAGACCATAAAAATATCAAAATGTGCAGTCTACTTTCTAAACAACATAATTTTTTTTGCACATGCATCTATCGTCTCATATGTAAAACCTAAGTTCACTTTCAACTTACAAGCATTGTAATATGACTCATAAATCTTAGTGTCGATAGGAAGAACCTTTTTAAATAACACCAATAGCATGTAAAACAATGTGTCTAACCACTAATTAAATGTCTTCAAATGCAACAAATCCATGATAAACAACAATTTAATGTAATTAGTGCATCTCAGATATAATTCTATTTTCGCATCATCAAGTACTTCATAAAACATTCTCAAATCACGATCTGCACTAGAGCGCCGATTTATCTCACTAGTCTCAATGTTATGGTTGTCAATTCCTTCAGGAGCCAACACACATACCATTTCAATAAGAATTCCATGCATTGGATCATTCATCCTCACATCAACATCCATCTAAACTACATATGTATTTTGAGAAAGAATATATTCTTCCCTATGATGAGTCCAACTGTTATGATTTTTTAGAAATATGTTCTAGAATAGGTGCTACCTCATGGTATCTCATTCAAATTAATATCTATTTGCACATTTTCTACACTGAAAACTAATATAGTCACTTTTAAATCCTCCAATGAACTCAATAAACTTCATAGTGCCTTCAAAATATTCTCTAGACATTCGATTTAGAAGATCAATCCAACTCTTATCCATAATAATATTTGTATAACAAACATTTACACAAATGTGGTCAAGCCTCAAAAAATTTCTCATTGGATACACACACAGACTCAAGAATGCTATAAATGAAAAAACAACACAACTTGATATTAATCCAACCAACATGTACATGGAATGTACAATGTATGTAACTTCCATCCTCAGGTAAAGTGTAATGTCTTCTTATAAAAACACTATTAACACACATTGATTCAAAAAACTTCATGCACATAAGCTCGTGTACAAATGAACTTAAATTTACACAATTTTTATTCACACACAATATTCATATAATCTTCATGCATGCCAACTTTGTGCTATAAAATACCCAAAATCAAAACTCTTAAATGGAAGTTAGGGAATACCTGATAGTGCTACAAATATGAAAGGAAGGAGAGCTGGAGGTGGTGATGCAAGAGAGAGGAGGGGCAGTGGAGGGGAGTCGGAGTCTGAGGTGATGCGGTGAGGGAGGGGACAGGTGACTGCAGTAACGGGGAGCTAGAGGAGGAGGAGGTGCGGCAAGGGAGAGGATGGGTGACGGTGGGGAGCTGGAGGTGGTCACGTGGCATCGGTAGCGACTGGTGATGGGGGGCAGTTTTGCGGCAAGGGAGAACAGAAGTTATGGTCAGGGTTCGGGTGTGAGGGGGTTCGATAGTGAGGGGGTGGAGGTGAAGGTGGTCATGCGGCGTCGGCAGTGTAGTGTCGGTAGTGACTAGTGATGGGTGGGGGTGGTGCGACAAGGGAGAACATGCACTATGGGTAGGGTTCGGGCACAAGGGGGGTTCAACTGTGAGGGTGTGGGAGGGTGGTGGGGGCGGAGGCGGAGAACATCAACAGTGCAGCAATGAAGGATGGGTGTGAGGGCGATGGCGGTCATTGCAAGGGCGGCGGCGGTCGGCACTGAGGGGTACAGTTCTGGTAGCGCGAGGGGGTGTACGAGGGGTTCAGGCATGAGGGGGTAAAGGTTTTTTTTAAGCTTAGCGACCCCCAATGGCAGTCTCCTGTGTCAGGGTGGCTCCAAATCCCCCTTTTCTAGTAGTACGAGTTATATGCTTTTGAAAGCCACTTTTTTTCACAGTTTATGTATTTGATGAAATGGTTATAAAACCTATCTCTTACAATAGGTTATGATATGTTTACATGATTATGATACCCACTTCAGTTAATGTGTTATGATATGTTTATTTATGACCTTATGGTACATTTATGTATGATTTCATTATGTGACGGGTGAGACCTATATCTCCCTCTAATGAATTGGGTAATTATTTACATCTCATGAGATAAAATATTGTTGGAACGAGGGTTACTCCGTTCAGTAATACAAGGCTAGAATGAGGTTTTTAGATTTTATTAATATAGGTCTGGAATGAGGGTAACATTGTTCAGTAATATAGGATTGGAACGGGGGTTACCTAGTTCAGTAAGTGACTTTTTCCACTAAGATGGTATTGGCAGTGATGCCTTAGCTACTAAGGAAATTATTATATACTTATGTGTTGCCAAAATTCCATGTATTACTCCTATGTTATGCTTTCTTGTATTATGTATTTTACTTCCTTTTTATTCATGTCTTATAAACTTCCAAGATTTATGCCATAATTCATGTATATGATCCTTGATATGAGGGGTATGATTATTTATTTTCATGATCATGTTCTCATACCCTTATGCTCATGTTAATCCTTACAAGAAATCCTTGTTTTTTATTTCTGATTATTTTAGATCACCCCTTTTTATGTTGTCTTCCCCAGGTTATGAAGATGCGTATTATGTATGATGTGTCTAAAAAGGGTTCTTGTCACGAAGAACCTAGTGGGAGATAATTTAACTCATTTATGTACTGTTGTTTATGCTTCCATGTTTCCAAAGGCGTTATACCAACTACGGTCTTTGGGAATATGTTTTTACAGTGTTATGTATTCCACATATGTAATTAAATGTTATGTTTGAAAATAGAGGGTCACTTTAAGTTCACTAAATATAGGTTTAGGGTGGATAGAGGCTTAGAGCATCTTGATCAAGTGAGATAGTTTATATGGGATTATATACTGGTATGTGTTTAGGTGAGGGGATTGAATTTGAGCTTACAATATGTTCATTATATATTTTATTTGTATATGTGGTCATCCTTGTGGGTGAATAATTTTTCCATATGATTTTATGTTTTCTTAATAAAATTGATAGTGATGGATATTTATTTTTCATGCATGTAATCTAATTTTTATTATCATTGATTATTGTGGCTTTATTTATATATTATTGTGCACTATGATTTGGGGGTATAACCTTTCTATAATATTACCCTCTTCCACCACATATAGTCTACAATCTATAGAATATGGGTATGTGCACCTAAGATCTATAAAATATCATGTCTATTAATTTATCATAGTGGATTGGGTAAATGATGTTATAAAGAAGAACAATTTTGAGGCATAGGGTACCCTGTACAGGTTCTTGGGGAGGATCCACTAGCAAGGGAGATCGAGTTTTTTCTTCTTGGAAACTTGTTCATAATGTTGCATTGACCTATTTTTTAATGGTTTAAAAAAATGGAATATTCCATTTTAATGTATGGAACCCTCTAAGGGTTAACTATTTTTTAGGTCCAAAAAATGAGGAGTCTAAATTCTCCTCCATCTACTTCTTCTTCCCTTTACTCCTTCAATCTGGGAGGCATTGGTATAGTTATTCTTGGTTATGGTAGTCTATTCATTACCTCTCTTCCTCCCATTATCTTTATTCTCTTTGATCACTACTCTATTAGGATAAAATTAGGTATTGGGTTATGATTCCACTAAATCATGTTCGAATCACTTCATATTGAGATGGATTTTATTGGCAGATGTCAAGGGATGATCTCAAAGGTTGGAATCATGTGGTTATATATTGTTTTACTCAAGTTATGTTTCTTCCATAGTTATCAAATTATTTTTATCCAGGTTGGATGGGTTAAATTGATGTATTGAATTTTGGTGGTTGGGTTTTTTTAGAAATATAGTCTATGGTTTTCCAAGAGTTACCCACAACATGTTCCTTGATGTTTTAATAAGTATATATTGTCTAATTAGTTTAAGCTTATAAATTCCAAAATAATAAGTGTCGAACTAATTTTTTAACTGAGTTCTAGGTTTTTTATAATTTATTATGGGTCATCCTAGATGGCATAAGAGGTCATGATCAATGATTTTTTTCAAATATAACTTTCCAGGGATGAAGAGAGAATTCTCAAGGAGGAAACATTTTTCATGATGTGGGTGGTCCTTAATATTGTCACATTATATGGTCATTCATGTATAATGTGAACCATAATCATAATAAAGGGGAGTTATTAACATGATATGATACCATGGGTGAGTTCAATTATATGATGTGTGGAAAGCGTCTTGGTAGTACTCTATGTGATTTATCTAGTGTTTGGTATTTATGAATTAGAAACTAAAGGTAAGGTCGCCTAAGTGAGAATCTTGGTTAATGAGGAATTGGAACCCAATATGTTGTCCACCATTAAAAGGTGGATTTACATACCTAATGAAATATCATTTGATATGTGATACCAGTTGAAAGTGATGTTTTGGGGAAATCAATTGTGTTTTGTAATGCCTCGACCCAAGTTACCTAGATTCAGTGCATTATTACATAACATTGGAATGATTGCTAGGAATCAAGTCCTGAAGTACCGATTAGTTTAACAGTCTTGGAAAATTTATTACATACATGAATGTTACATTACACATTCAAACATAAAACACAACATAAATAATCCATTTGTAACTCCATTATCCCCAAGCTTAACCCATCATATCAATCATAATACACTTATTGTAATCCTGGGAAAAACATGAGAATGGGGTGAGCTCAGATGCTCAGTAAGGGTAAATAATTTAGCGGAAGTCATAAAATTTTAAAGAAAGATGTGTAATAAAAAAAACAACCTTTTAAATAAAACATGAAAATGATATGCAAAATATAAATAAAAAATTACCATATAAACATTCACATGGATATTATACTAGTCGAATAATCACTTGTAATTATTAATTTCATAATGAAGGAATGCATAATGTCAGACATCATAACCACATAGTCAAGGCCTCATGCCAAGAGTACAAATATAATATTTTTTAAGGCCTTGTTCCTGGACACTAATTTTTATCAAGAGACCTACCGATGAATCGGGGGGCTATCATGAGCCCCGCCCATCACTTACTACATACAATTCATTCCTCATATGAAAATGTTGAAACATAACATAAACATTCGTATTAAAACTAGCATAATAAGTGTTAATAATTTAACTATAAACCATGAATGGTATAAAAATAGCACATCCACAGTCAAACATATCACAAAACCTTCAATATAATATGGAATATTTTATCATAATAAATCAACTTTAAACAAGAACAAAATCCAATAAATCATGTTCACATATTTAAAATCAATCCAAAAACTATTTGAGTTTAATATATCTTTCCATTTTGAAATCATCTAAAATTAAAGAAAACATTTATTTTGAAAATATTCTTATAAGCTTGTAAGGGAAGCTTAGAAGGTGTTTTAATGGTGGAATATAGCAGTACCTACCTTATAATTTTAAAAAAAATTCCTTCCTTAATTTGTCAACAAGGTTATAAAGTACATTATTTGGAAAATGATGGAAATATTCCTTTCAAAACATTTTATAAAAATTCAAACAGGGGTATAATTGAATTTAACCCATAGTATAATAAATATTAAAAAAAAATTTGAAATACATTTCTGAGAAACACAGATGTGGATGACAAAGAACTCCCATAAGTTACTTACGTATAAACAACCTCAAATAATAAAGAGATGGTAAAATTTACCATTACGATGTACTTTCCTTTAGTCGATGGTATGTTTATACTCCTGTATAATGACCATAGTATGATATTAAATTATAATAGAAACATATTAATATTTACGATATCATATATGACTCATTAATGACTTTATACAACCCATTTAATAATAATTTCCATGTTAAAGTAATATTTTGGGTAATAATCTCTTTTGTTATTGTATGTGTTTTAACTTTTTATTCTTGGTCATATCACTTAGATCATGATTTACCTACTAATAGAATATAAAACATGATTTATATATCGTATATATTCAATATAAAATATGTATAATATATAGATATATGAAATGGAAACACCGTTCATGGAGACAGTAGTCCGTACGTACGCAGTAACGTAGTTTTTATTTTCTTATAGTATAGTAAGGAAGTAAAAAACATATATTTATCTACATAAATATATATCATTACAGAAGAAATATTATTTCATATAAATCATACATAATCAATATATATATATATATATATTTAAAAAAATTCTTGAATGGTGATCATTGAAGATGAATCTCATCGCGTCGTGGAGACGGTAATCCATACATACACACAAGAGACAATATCATTCTATTGATGGTGAAACCATGTTTAATTGGATGGTATATTATATATATATAGAATAATTAACATGTTAAATTGACCATTTAATGAAATTATACTCATAATTATACCCATCTAAATAAAAAAAAGTTGAATAACAAACTACACCACGATGTGGAGATGGTATATCGTACGTATGCACGCATGGTGACTTTTTTATTCATAGGATGGATAGAATAATGAATATGGTTGTACCATATTTATAATAAAATAACAGTATGTATAAGTTAATGGATTTATTATTTTGGTTTGGAAACAATAAATCAAGAGAAAATGGAAGAAGAAAAGAACATAGAAAGAGGTGATGAAATAATTACCTCTTCTTCGGGCGGTTCCTTTTGAATTGCAGAAAAACGATACTTAGGTTGGATTTATGATCAAATTCATTCCTATAAGTTTAATTGAGGGTATATGAGCGGATATTTTATTAGGGGTTCGACGATCCAAATGGAATTGGAGGTGTGAATTTAAGATAAGGGGAAGTACCCTTGTATAAGAGAGGTAAGGGGCACTTAGGAAAAGCATGAAATATTAATTTATTACAAAACCATTTTCGGTTTATAAAGGCTCCAAATGGATTTATTTCAAGGATAAGGTGGTAATGGGTCTAAATAATCTCAAAAAATATGTTTTAGATAAGTTTAGGTAACTATATTAACCATATGTTTTAGGTTTACCCCTTAGTTCAATAGTTTAACTTTCACCATGTATTCTTGTAGTATTATAATAATGGTTAATAAACATAATTTAAAATGAAAAGATAACCTAAAGTGGTTCATTAATGAAATATATATAATTATATAAGTCCTTTGTAAGAACCTTATATTTTTAGTACTATTATATAATTTAATAAAATAGTATTTGTTTTAAAAACTCATTTATGCCAATTTTGACACTATTTAGTATTGGGTTTTTGTGAAAGTCATAAAAACATGATTACTTAGAAAAAAAATCATTTAATAAATCCTAAAATTTCATATTAACCTTTCAAATTATTTTAATGTATCAAAATTATCAATTTACATTTATATCAATATTTATAATATAAATTATTTTAATCATTCACTAATAAGGTAATTACTACATCATCATTGAGTCCTAATTAAATTTTATTATTTAAGGTCTAAAAATTATAAATAAAATACTATGATGTAGGAAATATTTTTATCTTTCTAATTAATATTTATATTTTAATTTATCTTATGTATATCCCTATATTAAAAATGGTTTAGTTATTAGAATTATAATTTAACACTTTTAACACTTCTTTAAATAAAATATAATTAATAACCTAGTCTAATCCATGTGGATAAAAAGAATAAAATATCTGTGCTAAGGTTGATTTTGGTCGAAATAATATTATCCAATAAAATTAGTACATGTGTTATGGTAATTTTAATATCATTTTTACCTTTTATTGCCTTGTTTACTATAAACCATGGTAGATAAAATTCAAATGTTACTATTCACCAATAATAATTTTTATCCTATTCAACCATATTTTACTTACTTAGGTCAACTATGTCTCTCAGATTTTTTAAATTCAATTCACAGAAGCGGTAAATTACATTTTATGAAAATTTGCAAATATGCCTAGAAGGTGGGTAAAAGACATTAAATAGTTCAATAAAATTTTATATACCTAATCTTATTAAAAATGACTCATTAGAGTTAAATTTTACTAATATAGGTATTATGTATCTTTAAATTTAAAATAAATTTAAATAAAAATATTAATTATTTAAATAAGAAGTCAGTTTTAAACAATAACAGATTGTTTTTCACTATTCATAAAAAAATTGAAAGTTTTCAGAAAAATACCAAAATTTTACCCAACGATAATTTTAAGATTCCATATTAAAAAAAGGTTTCTATTTTTCCAAATTTAAAAAATAAAAGTTTCATTAATTAATTTAAAATTAATTCCCATTGTCAAAACTAGAAAGCTGGTTTTTAAGAAATAAAAACTATCAAAAGATTGACATGTGTTTATATACAATATAAATGTGAAATTACATAAAATGAACTAAAATATATTAAATGATAGAAATATAATCTAATTTTACTTTAAAGCCACTCAAATGTATAATTTAACACTATAAATTATTTTGATTAAAAAAGTTGATTTTAATTAAAATTTAGTATTTTTTACTATTCATCGAAATATGAAAGTTATCAGAAAACTAACAAAAATTTATCCAAACTAAATTTTTATGTCCTTATTATAAAGAAGAATTTAATTTAATTTAATTTAATTTATAAAAGTTTCAAATATTTGATTTAAAAAGGGTTCTCTGTTAAAAGTTGGAAAAACTGCATTTTTTTAAAAAAATACTTTTTTTAAATGAAAAATTGAATTTGTCCTTATATTATGTCTAATAAACTAAAAATGTTAATGTTAAAATTATATAGGATATATATGAAATTTAAAATATCATTGATACAATTCATAATCACTTCCTAAATAGCTAGTTTGATAGGTCGTGATGCCCTTGAACACGGTGTTGCGCGTGGCACAAGTTATTGAATTAATTTAATGAGATAACGTACTATGAAATCCATGGGTGTTATATTTTACCCTCCATCATTAAATTTTGTCCTTGAAATATAAAATTGTTCATTGAAAATAAAATGTTGAAAATATAAAATACCTTTGTGGAAAACCCCCATCGGAAATAGGGTTACAAAAATTTAGTCTTAATAAGATGGAAAGGGAAATGAAAAAGTCACCACCAAATTAGTGTTTAAAATAGGAGAGTATTGGTGGAAATTATAGACACATAATTGGAGGGAAAATGTAAATATTTATAAGGATTTATTGAGGACATAAATCACAAAAAAATGAACAATATACGTAAAATTGAAGGCCTCAAATCCATAAATCTATGATGATTTTAAATACCATCTGTTCAACAAAACATATTGTATTCGGATAACAAATTTTTTAGATACTTTTTTTGAATATAATGGGTTAATTTAATATTATGATAAGAACTCAATAAACATACTTTATTTAATTACCATTCATAATATGATGGATTAATTTACAATTATGATAAGAACATTTTTTTAAATCATAAGGCCCACAAGTATTTCCTTAATCCTATACATGTTAACTAAAAACCAAAATGTTGGGTCAATGAATTCAATAAATCATAATTTAACCTCAAAAAACTATCAAGTTTTCAACTTACTCAATTCAAACCTTTAGACTTATCCAAAATACATGTGTCTAAACTCACAGTCCAATAAATTATAAGGAAGGTTAACATAACATAATGAAGATCTATTTTATCACACAACAACATGTGAAAATCTTCATCCTGTATTCTCTTAAAACATGGTAACAACCTAAATTACCATAAAACATTATTTTAATAGGTATATACTTCTTTATTCCTTCTATAAAACATAAAATAATGGATATACTCCTTAAAAAATGTTGTAATCTCCAAAAATGGAGGAATAAACAAACAGTTAATTAGTTACAAGGTAGCCCAGAATATTCAATATAATATATCCAAATCAATCATCTCTTATTCCAAAATAAATACCTCAGTATCAGAACAATATTAAGATTTATCTTTCCTTAAACCATATATTTTCTAAAAAGATTAACTTTATATTGAGTCACTTTTCTTGGTACTACACATTCTCAAATATTTAATGAAATAGTACTGCATTACAATCCTTACTTATTTCCATAATTCATATAAACAATTTATCATTGATACAACACTCAAATGACATAATTCTTTAATCCATAATCATAAATACATTAATTATTACACATCGACTGTAGTAACATCTTATTCCTGACCTTGATCCCTTTGATTCTTCTAATCTATATTTCCTTGATTCTTAGGACATTTATTTGTGTAATTCCCTATTTCACTACAGTTGAAACACAGAATATTAGCCTTTTCTTTCTTCCCATTGCATTATTTTTCCTAATGAACCTTTTTCCACTCATATAAAAAGCACATAATCCTTTCAAGCACTTCCCAGGGTGATTCATTCCACAGTTGTCACATATGGGAAAATACTTCTTTCCCTTATTCCCTTTTTCCATATTTCTCTCTACCATCCTCTTCTTTTATGGCTTCCCTTCAAATCCAATTGACTCAGAGAATTCTTTACTTATCCTATTAACACGTGATAATCTTTCCTCAAATGATGTCAATACATGGGTGTCTATTCCCCTTAAAAATGTTGGCTTAAGACCATGAAAGATAGGATCCTTCTTACTCTTTAGATCATGTGTCACTACTGGAAATCCAGCATTTCCCAACGGTTTAGAACCGTTGGGAAAGGCTGCAGAACCGTTGGTATATGTTATACCAACGGTTCTACAAACCGTGGGGAAGTAAGCCGTTGGGAAAGGCTTTTCCCAATGGTTTATAGAGAACTGTTGGGGTAGGTTAGAAAAAATCAACATATCCCAACGGTTTGTCCTGTTAGGAAATCAACAGAGAATTTTCTTTCCCAACAGTTCTATGAACCATTGGTAAAAAAAAAACTATTCAACAGGATATCCCAACGGTTTCAAACCGTTGGTAAAAACAGCTACATAGAGCCTATGCCAACGATTTTCAAACCGTTGGCATAGGCTTTGCTGTGCAAAATGCACAGCAGCCTACAATTTGCACAGCAGGTCTGGTTTTTGGGCATTCACCCTCAGTTTCAATTCAATTTTCAATCCAATTATGCCCTTGTTTTCAATTCATTTTTCAATCCAATTATTGTACCTGTAACACATATAATGCATACATATAGAGAACAAACCAACACATACAAATAATGCAAACCAACCAACCAACACATATAATGCATCCTGAAAATATACACATACATAATTAAAGTAGAATTCATAACATAATTATAAACATACATAATTCATTTAGAATTCATTTTAAAATTTAGATGACAATCATATGTGGAATCCGGAATTCAATTCATAATTTGATTGGTTTTTCATATACCATATATTTTTAATAGAAATGATATCCATTTTAAACAAAATACATACATCTGGAATGATACCGGTCACACCGTGCCTCGGATTGAGGCGAGGTTAACTCGTACACGTCACAAATGACTCATTGATCGTTGTCCTAAAGTATCAACATATTCCAAAATCATTTGGTCGATTTTCCGTATGTCAATTGTTGTTTTCACTTAAAATGAAGTGTTTTTTAAATAAAAGAGAGACACTTTGAATGGTGTCGGCCACACCACGCCTCATATTGAGGCGGGGTTAACTCGTACACATCACAAATGACCCATGGATTGTTGTTCTAAAATATAAACACAATCAGAATGTGTTTGGTTGGTTTTCCGTATGAATTTAAAATGTAGTCCATTTTAAAGAAAAGAGATACACTTAGAGTGGTCTCGTCCAAACGGGCGTCAAACGGTCAAATTCATAGAGGACGACCTCATATTTACCTGAAACCACCGTGAAACATTCTAATTATTTTTCATGACGTGTACGCGCAGACGGCACGCCAATCGGACGAGCGGTTTGCGCGGTACGGCTCAATATTCGTGTTTTAAGTGATGCACGCGCTTCATAAACGCGCGTGAGGGGGGTCCAAACGGGCCGAACAAAGTCGGAATGGCCTGAAATCAGACGAAAAATACGGGACAGTGATTTCTGAAGTGGTCGAGCAGACGACACATTAATCAGACGTGCTGTGTGCCCGCGGTGACCGACAATGCAGTTCTGGTGTCATAAATGGACAAAACGGGTGTCCAACGGTCAAATTCATAGCGGACGACCTCAGATTGAGCTGAAAACACCGTGAAACATTCTAATTATTATTCATGACGTGTACGCGCAGACGGCATGTCAATCGGACGTGCCATGTGCCCGCGGTGACCGACAACGCAGTTCTGGTGTCATAAACGGCCAAAATACTGTCCATTTTAAACAAAATAGAGACACTTTGAGTAGTGTCGGCCACACCGTGCCTCAGATTGAGGTGGCTTTGACTCGTACACGTCACATATGACCCATGGATCGTTCTCCTAAAGTTTCAACAGAAACCGAATGCGTTTGGTCAGTTTTCCGTATGTCATTTTTTGTTTTCACTAAAAATGAAGTCCATTTTAAACAAAATAGAGACACTTTGAGTGGTGTCGGCCACACCGCGCCTCGGATTGAAGTGGCGTTGACTCGTACACGTCACATATGACCCATGGATCGTTCTCCTAAAGTTTCAACAGAAACCGAATGCATTTGGTCGGTTTTCCGTATGTACTTAAAATACTGTCCATTTTAAACAAAAGAAAGTCACTTAGAGTGGTCCCGACCACACCGCATCTTGGATTTAGGCGGGGTTGACTCGTACATGTCTCAAATGACCCATGGATCGTTATCTTAAAGTATAAACACAATCCAAATGTGTTTGGCCGGTTTTCCGTATGCCAGTTGATGTGTTTCACTTAAAATGATGTCCTTTTGAAACAAAAGACATACACTTTGAGTTGTTCCGACCACACCGCGCCTCGGATTGAGGCAGGTTTGATTCGTACACGTCACATATGACCCATGGATCGTTGTCCTAAAGCATCAGCACATTTCGAATGCATTTGGTCAGTTTTTCGTATGTCACTTTTTGTTTTCACTTAAAATCTTATGGAAATTCATATAGAATATTTTTATATCATATTTTGTATGGATTAGATTTTAGTTGATCATGCTATGAAACATTTCAGAGCTAATGAAATTAAGGAAGGTGGAGGGGCTGTCTGGGGGGGGGCTGTCCGGTGGGTGTCCGGGGGGCTGTCCGGGGACCAAGGAGGAGGGTGGGGGGGATGTGCGGGGTCTGTCCGGGGGGTGTTTGGGGGTTGTTCAGGGGGTTGTCCGGCGTTGTTCAGGGGGATGTCCGGGGGTTGTTTAGGGGGTTGTTCATGGGTTGTTCAGGGGTTGTTCAGGGGTTGTTCAGGGGTTGTTCAGGAAGTTGTCTGGGGTTGTTCAGGGGGCTGTCCGGGGGGTGGTTGGGGGGTTGTCCGAGCTCCAAGGGGGAGGGTGGGGGGGTTGTCTGGGGGGCTGTCTGGGGGGCTATCCGGGGTCCAGGGTGGAGGGTTGGGGGCTGTACGAGGGGCTGTCCAGGGGGCTATCCGCGGGGCCTTCCGGGGGGTGTTTGGGGGGTGTTAGGTGTCCAAGGGGGAGGGGGGGTTGTCCAGGGTCCAAGAATGAGGGGGGGGGGGGGGGGTTGTCCAAGGAGTTCTCAAACACACAACCACTAAAAGACAACAACATCCATAAAAACAGACAATATATAAAAATAACTCAACTCCAATACTATACTACGAGTCTAGATAAAACCAACAACTAGAATAGATTAAACATCAAATCTCAGTAATATCTGTCAAAAATGTAACGGATCAATATGTCCCACATCAGCATCAGCATCACCATCATCATCATCATCATAACCCTCGTCATCGTCCTCCTCATCGTCCTCACCCTCCACAGTGCCTTCCTCCTCGCCTTCGCCCTCCTCCTCGCCCTCCTCATCTCCCTCGTCTTCCGCATCAGACTCCTCACCATCATCATCTTCAAGCTGGACATCGGCCTGACCACCACTAGAACTGCCACCTGGTGCACCATATATAGAATGTATCGACGACATGTATTCATCAATCACTGGGCTGGCCTCTGCTGGAAGTGTTGGACGTAGAACTTCAATAAATTTCATAAATGCACTGTTTGCCCTAGCAGACTGTTCTACCGTCTCTATGGCCCTTTTCTCAGCCTGTTCTACCTGTTCCCTAACTTGCTGTAGCTCGATGGCACTAAAACTCGTACCTGAGGCAGGCCAATACCTCGTCGGGGCTATCCAAGGTCGGCAACGTACTCTGCCAGAATGATCCTCTCCCAACACCTGATGTAAGTGATCAGATGGCCCAAAATTGTCTGCTTCTTGGGCATCGAGGGCCTCTAAAGCATCCTGTTACAAATATAAATATATTATTAAGTTACGAAATAGATATTAAAATATAAAATCAACAGATTAAAACTTACAATCTGCTGCTGAGTCGCTTCGTTGACAGCACTTCCATCCTTTTTTCGTCTACTCGAGCAAAACAGTTTTGCTCGAGGCACACGTCCTTCAATATTTTGTACTTGCCTCTACAATGACATTGAAAACAAAAGTTATATAAAAACTTTAGCAAATGATTAAATAATTGAGGAAACAAAAGAAAATGTAAGTCGTAAAGAAACCTTATAAACAATTGTCATACCTGCTGCCTCTCATGATCCGGCATCGTCGTGCGTCCTAGTGTATGGAGGTATTTTTTTGCATCAATGTTTTTTTTTATTTTTTCTAGATGATTCCTAAATAAAATTCGATAATGCAAAGGATAATATTAATGCAAAACTTGAAAGTTATTATTTAAATACCTCAAATGTAATTCATACCTTAAACTGGGTACTCGTCCAATGAGTAATCATCTGATGATACTGCTCTATAGGACAATCATCCACGACTGGTACCGCCTCTAACTCAGTGCCAACTCTAGCACGCCAGCCAATATACAGATCATGCTTGTAGGCTCTCCAAAGCTCGCCTAAATCCTTTAGACGTTCCAGTCGTGCACCCTCACCATCAGGAAAATTAAATCGAAGCTGAAATCAAAATATTAATTCATTTAAATACAAAAATAATTCATGGCATTAAATACAACAGATTTTTTTACCCATATCTCTACCCAAGCTCTATCTTTGACCTCATGTGGCAAATGTCTCCACGACAGCGGGCTGACGGGAATGATGTCGGAGTATTTGGCAAGCGTCGCCAGAAAACTCCGACATTGCTGCCCTGTTTTCTCAACCATCTGATTGTCTTCATTATATTCCACCATAACCTGTGTGTGACGGTTCCACACCGAACGCATGCGTGTACGGCCCCGCCCCCGCCTCCTGTCAGTAGATGTATCTGTCATGAAATAAAAACAAATATTTTATCAAAACATGTTATAATGAAAATAAATATTTCTATAAATTTTTTTTAGGGTTTTATAAATATACCTGCGCTAGTCTGATCAATGAGTGGCGCCAGATCCACAGAACCTGATGGAACACCCTCTGGTGGAACAGGAGTCAAAGACGATGGAATATAAAAGCTCGGAGAGACATAAGTAGAAGGAAAAGAAGATGGAATAGCTGTATGACCTGATGCTGACTGGGGAGTGGGAATCATCATGGGATGTGAAAATGATGGGGCAGAAGATGCAGAAGGTAGCGAAAACATGGGAGTCCTAAATACCCCGTGTGTCCCTAATGACACACCGGGATCAGAATTTGGGAAGGATGAAATGTCAGTGGGAGGGGCAGGGTCTAGTCGGGCACGCGCAGCTCTACGTCCACCTCTGGTACGAACCCTCCTCATACCACCGGCCTGAGTACTAGGACCAGTACTAGGCTCCTCGTCGAATAACTATCGATGTAATGGTGGATCCTACAAAAAAGTTTACAAAAAAAATTAATCACATGACATTATATATTCTGTAAATATATATATATATATATATATATATATATATATTTGAAATAAAGTACTCACTGTAGGTACTAATGGTGGAATGCCCATATCCTCCATCCGACGATTGTTCTCCGCCATTTTTTTTCTTCGTCTCTCTTCAATTGGCTGCATTTCCTACATTTGAAAACAAATATGTAATTAATTAGAAAAAGAAAATTAATGTGTAAACCAAAAAACTAAATATATGAGGGAATGAAGGGATTCATTGGTAATTTAGCTATCAATTGTTTTAGAAGAGCTTGAATGAATTTAAGAAAACATAAAAGTTGTAATGTTCACCAAGTTAGAAATATTATTTGATTTGGTTTGAATACAGTTCAATTCCAAATTAGAAAATGCAATTCAAATAAAACAACAACCAATAAACATTGAAAATTCACATAACGGTCATGTCAGCTAAAACATATTTGTGATCAATACTAAATAAATATGAATATTACCAACCTTAACAACCCAACTCGAGGTAAACAAAAATAATTGAGAACATGGATGGATGATTCTATATATTTCCAACCACAACTTCAGGTTCACAATCAACTCTGACAATTGAGCTATTGGAGTCATCAAAAGAAATAAATGGATTGGTTCCAATGGAAATAGGGACAGTGTCAATTCCATCATCAGCATCATCAAAAATATGTCTTGGAATTACTTCAACTATGACACCAAATTCAGGTTGAAGTTGATTTTTGACATAAAAAACTTGTTTAGCCATTGATGCCAACACATATGGTTCTTCGGTAGCAAGACTGCGGGTCATATTAATTACTCGAAATCCACAATCATCAATAAATGTGCCATTTCTCATCATCGAATCAAACCAATGACATTTCATCATTGGGACTCGTCCATGAGAGTAATAATCCAATATTATTATTTTCTCAACGACTCCATAATAACCCACATTTTCAAGGTGCGGTCTACTATCTGATGCACTGGCATAACAATCTGTTGTGTCAGTAACCATAATACCATCATGTTGTGTTCTCATGTTTTTGGCTCGTTCAGTGACAATAAATCTGTACCCATTGATAACAATTGATTTACAGTCACGAACCATGGTATTAGGACCAAAAGCCAAAGCTCTTATTTCATCAGAGACAGAGTCAGCAGAAAAACTCAATACCTACAATATAAATGACAGTTAAACTTAAGTAAATATTGAAATAATTAATTTAAACAGTAATATTTTTACCTTCAATTTTAACCAAGCAGAAAACTCTTTTCTATGCAAAGTCTCTCTCCTTCTCAAAGATAAAGAACGACGCTTCCTATTTATCATTGTTTTATGTTCCCTGTAGATAAAAAAAGATGAATAGTTTAACAGATATATATGTAAGATATACATATTCAATTTTGTTACCTGATATAGCCATCGAACAAATCACAGTTGAACTAAACTGTGCGATGTGCCATCTCCCGCTCTTCATGGCTTAATGTCTTCAATGTATATGATCAAGGAATTCCTCCTGTTTGACGATGTGATGGAAAACTGGGTTCAATTTGCTCATATTGTTCTTCTTCATTTCTCATTGGTCTGTTCATTCTTGTAGTAAGATCAGACAAATACATTGAACAGGAATCCATACATTCTTGAGCTAAGTAACCGTTCACGATAGAACCTTTGGGATGATTCTTGTTTCGAACATAATAATTTAATGTGAACATATTTCTTTCAGTTGGATACATCAAATGAAAAGAAACAGGTCCTCCAAGAAGTATTTCAGTTGGAATATGGACATTCAGATGCAGCATGCATGTGAAAAATGATGGGGGAAATATTTTCTCCAACTCACACAAAATTAATGGGGCATCTGTCAACATTTTTTGCAAGAAAGACTTGGACAACTTCTTAGCACAAATATCTCTAAAAAATGGCACAACCGAATAACACCCACCCTTAACATTATTGGACAAAAGATGACGGATTGCTATTGGAAGCAACTCATGCAGTAGAACGTGATAATCATGAGTCTTCAAAGATTTTAGCTTCAACTCTCTTTTGTTGACCCGTTTAGATATGTTGCTTGAATAGCCATCAGGAACTCTAATAGTCTCTAATACTTCCAAAAATTGTTTTTTTAGTAGGTGTCATCACATAAGAAGCACATGGAAGTTGCCATTTATTTTCACTGATACGCACAGAATGCAATTCTAGTCTGATGCCCCAATCCACCAAGTCACGTCGAGATCGTAAATCATCTTTTGTCTTCCCCTTGACATTTAGAAGAACTGAAAGCAACATTTCACATATATTATTTTCAATATGCATTACGTCTAAGCAATGACGTAGCAAATTGGTTGACCAATAAGGCAAATCAAAAAAGATACTCCTCTTCCTCCAATTGTAACAGGTTTATGTGGAAACATTCTTTCTCTTTCCAGATTTCATTTGACCCTTCCCGAACGAAAAACTGAAATCTTTCAATTCATTAAGCACATCAGTTCCAGACATACGCTGAGGTGGATCATCGGTCTCTATAGTATTATCAAATCTTCGACGATTCATTCTATATGGATGATCCTTTGGCAAAAATCGTCGATGTCCCATAAAACTGAAACTACAACGATGTTTCAGTCTTCTGGATCGTGTATTCTTCATACAAACTGGACATGACAGTTTTCCCTTCGTGCTCTATCCAGACATCATTGCATAAGCCGTAAAACCATTGATCGTCCACATAAGCACAACACGCATCTGAAATATGTATTTCGAACATGCATCGTATGTGCGCACACCCACATCCCAAAGAAGTTTCAACTCTTTTATTAAAGGTTGCATGTATACATCAATATCAATGCTGGGATCAGAAGGACCAGATATGAGTATACTCATGAAAGTGAAAGATTTTTTCATACACAACCATGGGGGAAGATTATAAATGTGTATAAAAACTGGCCATGTGCTGTGCGAAGTAAGCATCTGCCCAAACGGATTAAAACCGTCGCATGAAAGACCTAGCCTCACATTACACACGTCAGCTGCAAAATCATGATGTCGAGCATCAAATCTCTACCATGAAAATCCATATGCAAGATGAACCAACTCATCATTAGTCTTCTTTCTCTTGGTATCATGCCATCTCATTTTTATTTATATGTCATCAGACATAAAAAGATTATGGAGTCTGGGGATCAATGGAAAGTGCCACATTACTTTCTGTGGAACATGGGATGGTGTTCCATCAGATTTTGACTTCCAGCAGGATGTGCCACATTTTATACATTCATTTCGTTCAGCGGTTTCTTCCCAGAATAAACTGCAATCTTTCGGGCAAGCATGAATTTTGTTTCTGGAAAATCCAAGTTCTTCAACTAACTTCCATGCCATATAGTGGTTTGAGGGAATATCTGCATCATCTGGAAGTAAATCCTTTAATAGGGTAAGAATGTAATCGATTGCTGTATTAGAAATCCCATACATAGTTTTTCCATGAAACAATCGGATTAAAAATTCCATCTTTTTCATTTTATCGCATTGTCGATATACTGGAGTCGTGGCAACATCATTCAATTTTTTCACCCTATCAATATCATCATTTTCACTAGATGCATCAGTTTTCCTCATATCGACGTCTTCTTGAGTCGAAATCCTTTATTTTTCATGATGACGAATAAACAGAAACCGATCATCTAACAAATTCTCCATTCCAGTCCTTTCATTTCGATCATCACCAATTTGAGATTTCATTTTCTCCCCATTGTGATACCACACAAAGTAGCTTGCTTGAAAACCATTTTTGGTTATGTGGTAGCTGACTTCTTTACGACTCAACCAAAGTCTACCAACACAATTGGAACATGGGCAGTGTGTGCGACCACTATCTGAAGCATTGTGAAATGAAAAATCTATAAAGCTCTCCAAATTGTTTTGAAAATCGCTTGAGATATGATCGGTTTCATACATCCAACTTCTGTCCATTCTGTAAAAAGAATTCATATAAGTAATTTTGTCATAAACAATTCAATAGGATTGAACTTTAATAGAAAATACATTTAAGTAAATGATAAAGGAAGAAAATAATCATGGTATCAACTACACATGTGAAAAAAACATACTAATGTGTTATTGAAAAAATGTAAAACCAACAAGAACTTAATGTGTTATCACATCAGAGAATGCCTCATCCCATAACCATATTAGTAGGGTACCCTCGTGGATAGCCCCGCCCACTCCCGTGGACAACCCACCCACCCCCGTGGACACCCCTACCCCCTAGACAGCCCAACCACCCCTGTGGACATCCCACCCACCCCCCTCGACACCCCTTCTCTCTATGGACAGCCCCCCACCCCCTTGGATAGCCTGCCCAGCCCCCTGGACACCCCAACCCCCTGTGGCCAGCCCACCCACCCCCCTGGACAGCCCGCCCACCCCTCCTTGACAGCCCGACCACCCCCGTGGACAGCCCGTCCACCCTTGTGGACAGCCCGCCCACCCCCGTACCCCCCTGGACACCCCGTACCCCCCCCCCCCCGGGATAGCCCCGCCCACCCTCCCAAACAGCCCACACCCCCCTCCCCTGCAACCCCACAACCACCCCCTAGACATACTTGTAGAGACCCGAAGCTTATCGTACATGGACATTACATTACTTTTGCGGAATACATAGTACATAACAAAAACACACACACAAGGATCGTAATAGTTAAGTGTCTTTGAAAACTCGGAACGTAATCTTCTAATCGTGGTGAAAGATCTTCAATATCTCCCATAAAGATCTTCCCTTTTTTTACCTAAAAACCTTTCTTTATATCCTGGGGAAAAGAAAACATAAAAGGGTGAGCTCAAATGCTCAGTAAGGGTAAACAAAAGAAATATCAATCACATCATATACATAAGAACATAGATTTTGGAAATCTTAACCTGCAAAAGAGCTCATAATATCATAACATGGGATAAATCATAGAAGTGAAAATGAGATCCCCATAATCATAACATAAAACTTGAAACTTTGTGGCATGAACACATAATCATGGAAAATCATTTCTTGTTAGTCATGACTCATTGCCAAGACTATCTTAGTGGACAAAGTCCCTTTCTGAACCGAGTTCACTCCTCGTTTCAGTCCTGTATCACTGAACCGAAATAACCTTCCGTTCCAGCCATGTCTATCTCATGAGATATAAAATCATTACCCAATGCATTGGAGGGAGATATAGGTCCCACCCATCTTATAATGAATCCTTTCTTATGTGTGCCACATAATCATAAAACATACATCAACGCATAACACATGTAACAAAAATGGGATTCTTGAAACATCATGACATCATAAAACAATTCATATAAGATAAAGGAATTCATAAAAATATTTCCATCACAACATAATCAAATCCATGTAATAATAGGGATAAAAACAGAACCTTTTTATTATCTTAGATGGAAAATAATTTTGATAAAATACTTGAACTCCATTCTTGAGGAAAGTATCCTTTCTACTTCAAAAACATTTTTCCTTTCATAACATGTCATACGACTTTAAAATAAAAGAAGTTGATTAAAAATAAAATTGATAACTTGTAAAGGAAGCTTCTTGGAAATAATGTTTTAAAAATCCATCCATGCCGTATAAGTTAAAAAAAACATTCTTCGTACTTTTGTCGGAAAAGTCAAAAAGTACCTCGTACGACAAAAGATTCCTTTCATACATATTACTAAAAACTCACCGAAGGGTAAAAATGGATTTAAACAATTGTAGGTGGAAGGAAATAATATTACATATTGATTAAACATGGATGTGGATGATAAAATACACCCCAGTGAATACTTACGAATAAACAATCTCGGATAAAAATGAGATTGTGATATTTCCCTTACCTTAGGTCCGACTTGCTTTGTAAGTGTCCGAACCTCCTGTATAATGATTTAAATCATGTTATTGACTTATTATAGAATCATATTCATTGTTATGATATCATATATGGTTCACTTATGACATTATATTACCCGTTCTTTTGTAAATTCCATGTTAAAGAAGCGTTTTGGGTAAAATCGTTTCATTTATCGTAGGTGTTTTGACTTGTTGTTCTTGACATCATTATTACTTATATCATGATTTACTCACTTACAGAATATAAAATATGATTTATATATCATATATATTCAGTATATATATATATATAATAGGTAGATAAATAAAATGAAAAACACCGTTCATGGAGACGGTAGTCCGTACGTACGCATGAACGTTGTTTTCCTTTCCTTATTGTCTTGAAATGGAAGTAAGTAGATGACATACATATGTATATATATACATAAATCCAGTAGCTTTATAATTTCATATATTTCATTATTATTTCTTATATATACATTATAATCATTCTTAAATGGTTAACATGGAGAATGAATCTCATCGCGTCGTGGAGACGGTAGTCCGTACGTACGCACGAGCGATGATATCATTTCTATAAATATTGAATTGAATTGGAGTGGATTATACAATATATCAGAATCAATATGATGTTGTAATAACTATGTATAGTTATTCTTTACACCATTATACCCATCCATGTAAGGTGGTGGTGGAAAATAGATTACACCACGGCGTGGAGACGGTATTCCGTATGTACGCACGCGCGGTGATTTCTTTTTCCGTAGGATGGATAGATCGTGAAATAGGGTTGTTTCATACTTATAATAACATATCAGTATATGAGTGATACTGATGTTATTACTTCATAATGAAACAACCTAAGAAGAAGAAGTGGAAGAAGAAATAAAGATGAAAGAATTGGTAACGGTAATTACCTCTTCTTTGAAGCTCCTCTTTGAGACCTCCTCTTAGGGCACTAAAATTGGTCTTTGAGGAAGACCAGAACCTCTAGGATGTTTCTAGGGAAGTGGAAAAGAGATTTTGGCAGGGGTTGGCCGAGCTTGAGTGCTCAAATTGGTGTGAGGAGGAGGGAGAGGAGGTGTCCTTTTATAAGGGAGGAGAGGGGCACCTTAGGAATATCTCAAAATATTATTTTATATTAAAGTCAAAATCGGTTTATAATGGTTCCAAAGGGTCTTATTTCGAAGATAAAGTGGGGATGGGTCGAAATCCTATCAACCAATAGGATTTAGACAAGTTTAGGTTATTATTTTAACCTTATCAATTAGATTTAACTCTAAGTTAAATAATTCAACTTTTACCGTGTCTTTTTGTTTTCATTCACTATATGGTTAATACACTTACTATAACATGCCAAAAGAACCCCAAATTGTATATTATTAATAAATATATCCTTATCTAAGTCATTTGGCCGAACCTTAGATTATTAGGAATAAAATAACAATTAATAATATAATATTTTATTTAAAAACTATTTTGTGTCAATTTTGACACTATTTGATATATGATTTTTTTTAAAAATCATAACAGAATTATATGTTCGAACCAAGTTGATTAAATCAACACTAATATATCATAGTAACCTAGAAAATTAGTTTAAGTCATAAAAAGTCTCAAATTACATTCATTTGAGCATTTATAACATCAATTATGTTAATATTTCCTTAAAAGGGTAATTACTGCATCATCGTTGTGTCATAAATAAATTAATTTATTTAAAGTCTAAAAATTATAACTAAAATATCATTATGTAGGAAATCTTTTTATATTTCTAATGAATATTTATAGTTGAATTTATCTTATGTATAACCCCATATTAAAAATGTTTTAGTTATTAAACTTTGATTTTAACTATTTTAACTATTCATTAAATAATATAATATTAAATGTCATAATCTAATCCAAGTGGACCTAAATGGTCATATTATATTCATAAGGTTGTTTTTGGTCGAATTAAACTTATCCAATAGAATTAGGACATGTGTTAGGGTAATTGTAATATCATATTTACCCTTAGTTACCCTTTTTACTATTAACCGTGGTAAAAAAAAGTAAAAAGTTACTATTCACCAAAAATTATTTTCATCTCATTGAACCACATTTTAGTCCTTGATATTAACCGTGTCTCTCGGATTTTCGAAATTCCATTCACAGAAGCGGTAAAATTAAGTTTTATGCAAAATTCAGTTTTTAACCTACCACTTAGTAGTTTCACTATTCATCAAAAATTGATGTTTTTCAGAACAATGCCAAAATTTAATCCCAAGCTATATTTCATATTCCGAATTCAAAAATGAAGTCTATTTTACCAAATTCATAACATAAAAGTTGCATTAATTAATTTTATAATTAAATCCCGCTGTTAAAACAAATAGCGTGTTTTTAAGAAACAATATCTATCAAAAGATTGACACTTGTTTATGTCTAGTTTAAATGTGAAATTACATCAAATGACCAACATTGTATTAAATTGTAAAAATATATTCTAAATATACTTTAAAACCACTCAAATTAATGATTTATCACTATTAATTATTTCGATTAAAAAAGTTGTTTTTAATTATAATTTAGTAATTTTCACTATTCATCAGAATATGAAAGTTATCCGAAAAGTACCAAAATTTCACCTTAGGCTAAATTCGATACTCCGAATCCAAAAATGAAGTCCATTTTGAGAGTTAAAGTTTCTAAAATTTAAAAAAGTGGTTATTACTATTCATAACGGCTAGTTTTAATAATATTTTAATAGCATATCATTGTTTCGTGAAACTCAGGATTACGTACCACACACGCTATCGAGGAAGGTTGCGATTGCGTGTAATGCAAGGCAAGTCAAGGATGCGTGTTGTGCAAGATCCTTTTGGTGTAGCGTATAACACAAGACATTAGTGAAATAAAAAAGAATATTTTTCATAAAATCTCGGGCTGTTACATTCTACCCCCCTTAAAATGAATTTCGCCCTCGAAATTCGTCGGGGTTATAAATGGTTTACTATTCGAAAGTTTCTTTAATAGAAACCCACATCGTAAAAAGGAATACCAAAACTTGGCTTTAAAAACTAAAGTATGAAATGTAACGATTACCCAAATAAACTAATCACTGGGTTTCCACATAGGTGAAAATATGGATATGGAAGAGAAATCTAACCATCATGTTCTGATGGAGAGTGGTAGAGAACATGGCTATGGAAAAGCCAGTAATCACAAATCCATAGATTTGTGATGATATAAGGTACCATCTGATTCATCAGGTATAAGATCACTAGGACAACATTTTTGGTTTTCAAGATCATTTCCCTAAAGTTGAAAATTTGCTTAGAATAAATACTTACTTTATTTTGGTACAATCTCACTTTTGTTCGTGCCTTGAACAATTTCTACTTCATCTCTTAAATAAATGAAGTTGAATTTGTTATTCGTGAAGTGTTAGCAGATCATGTGATAGAATGACGGGTCATTCCATCTGTCTCAAACAAAAGGTTAGCAAAAATTATATACATAAGTCGATCTACAGTGAGATTAATCATATATGGTTCCTAAAATGAACTTATACTTCACATATCATACTGCTTAATATAATAAAACTAGTTTTCTACTAAACAGGGACTTCCTGTAGGTCAGTGGTAGGCGATAAAGGCCAGTCGCACTTCGGTTGTGGGTTCGATTCCTACAGCCTTGTCCGAAGCGATGGGCTGTCGCCCGTCCTGCAGGTTGTCCCTTTTTCTAAATCTACGTTACTATAACATCCCATCTTCTATCCTTAAACAATACTAACTTATGTCCAACATAATCCAGTCTAATCTTTAGGCTTATACATAATACTGCAGTCCACTCTCATAATATAGTGACATCGATTACCAGAGATTTAATACTGTCGTTGATCCCCACATATCATAAGATATGTCTTGTTGGTCACATTCCAAACATTCAAAGTCCTTAATCGTGTCTTCTCTTGAATACCTTAGTAAAAACATGAGTGCAGTTAAAAGTTAACTCTTTCCACATACCAAAATCCTCAAAATTCTATATACTCAAACCATGATATCACTTAGTCCTTATATCAATCATGAGCTCATGAATACTATCAAACATTTAATTTTCTCCTTATCCCTTCATTATACGCATATCATCTACATTCCAAAAATATCTGAATAACCTTTCATGGATACTGGTAACATTAATCATACCCTTTCAAAACACAAGGAAAGACAACAGTGTAACAATCCATAGATGTCTCTTTATTCCAAAATTACACATGATAAACATGTAATCATTCCACTACATTCTCAAACCATTGACCGAGCTTCAAAAATTCTTTCATCTCACATATCATTTGTAGTCTCTTCATCATCATCCACATAAATACTACCCATATGACCATACTGATTCTCTTCATGAGTCTTTCCCTTAGGGAATTTGTTTGCACAATGCCCATACATTCCACATTTAAAACACTTAACCATTTTTGATGTCGTAGCAATACCATTATCCTCATCCATGGTGTTAACCGACCCTTTTCCTTTGCACTTACTTGCTTTGTGTCCTTCTTTTCCACACCCAAAGCATCTTCCAGTTCCCTTGAAACATTCTCCTTGATGCCTCTTCCCACATGATTTACATAGGGTAAATTGAACTTTCTTTCCTCTATGATCATCATGGAACTCCATCTTTCTCTTATTAGTCGAGTCAGGAAACTTACCAAATTTTACTTTATTGATCATGTTGTGAGATTGCTGATTCGGCATAATAATGATGTTTGGACATCCAAATCCCATTTCATTTGGTTTCTCATGAAGAATATCATTCCATTGTCCATCATATCCTCCATTATTGTGAATCGTCTTGTTTCCAGCCATTTTCTAAAACCCAAAAAAGAATAGTGTGAGAGGCAAAAATCATGCTAGGGAAAACAACATAATAAAGGGGGAGTACCTTCAATATCTAACATCTTAGGTTTAATTCTATGATCGTTAGCGTAGTTCTAGTACTATATCCTATACGTATACTTAACCATAGGGACATCCCTAGACATACCGTAGAAATATCTCTAGGGATCTCACTAACGTTTTCACATCCTAGTTTCCAAAGGTTGACTAAACCTCCCTCTGATACCAACTGTAGAGACCCGAAGCTTATCGTACATGGAAATTACATTACTTTTGCGGAATACATAGTACATAACAAAAACACACACACAAGGATCGTAATAGTTTAGTGTCTTTGGAAACTCGGAACGTAATCTTCTTATCGTGGTGAAAGATCTTCAATATCTCCCATAAAGATCTTCCCTTTTTTTACCTAAAAACCTTTCTTTATATCCTAGGGAAAAGAAAACATAAAAGGGTGAGCTCAAATGCTCAGTAAGGGTAAACAAAAGAAATATCAATCACATCATATACATAAGAACATAGCTTTTGGAAATCTTAACCTGCAAAAGAGCTCATAATATCATAACATGGGATAAATCATAGAAGTGAAAATGAGATCCCCATAATCATAACATAAAACTTGAAACTTTGTGGCATGCACACATAATCATGGAAAATCATTTCTTGTTAGTCATGACTCATTGCCAAGACTATCTTAGTGGACAAAGTCCCTTTCTGAACCGAGTTCACTCCTCGTTTCAGTCCTGTATCACTGAACCGAAATAACCTTCCGTTCCAGCCATGTCTATCTCATGAGATATAAAATCATTACCCAATGCATTGTAGGGAGATATAGGTCCCACCCATCTTATAATGAATCCTTTCTTATGTGTGCCACATAATCATAAAACATACATCATCGCATAACACATGTAACAAAAATGGGATTCTTGAAACATCATGACATCATAAAACAATTCATATAAGATAAAGGAATTCATAAAAATATTTCCATCACAACATAATCAAATCCATGTAATAATAGGGATAAAAACAGAACCCTTTTATTATCTTAGATGGAAAATAATTTTGATAAAATACATGAACTCCATTCTTGAGGAAAGTATCCTTTCTACTTCAAAAACATTTTTCCTTTCATAACATGTCATACGACTTTAAAATAAAAGAAGTTGATTAAAAATAAAATTGATAACTTGTAAAGGAAGCTTCTTGGAAATAATGTTTTAAAAATCCATCCATGCCGTATAAGTTAAAAAAAACATTCTTCGTACTTTTGTCGGAAAAGTCAAAAAGTACCTCGTACGACAAAAGATTCCTTTCATACATATTACTAAAAACTCACCAAAGGGTAAAAATGGATTTAAACAATTGTAGGTGGATGGAAATAATATTACATATTGATTAAACATGGATGTGGATGATAAAATACACCCCAGTGAATACTTACGAATAAACAATCTCGGATAAAAATGAGATTGTGATATTTCCCTTACCTTAGGTCCGACTTGCTTTGTAAGTGTCCGAACCTCCTGTATAATGATTTAAATCATGTTATTGACTTATTATAGAATCATATTCATTGTTATGATATCATATATGGTTCACTTATGACATTATATTACCCGTTCTTTTGTAAATTCCATGTTAAAGAAGCGTTTTGGGTAAAATCGTTTCATTTATCGTAGGTGTTTTGACTTGTTGTTCTTGACATCATTATTACTTATATCATGATTTACTCACTTCCAGAATATAAAATATGATTTATATATCATATATATTCAGTATATATATATATATAATAGGTAGATAAATAAAATGAAAAACACCGTTCATGGAGACGGTAGTCCGTACGTACGCATGAACGTTGTTTTCCTTTCCTTATTGTCTTGAAATGGAAGTAAGTAGATGACATACATATGTATATATATACATAAATCCAGTAGCTTTATAATTTCATATATTTCATTATTATTTCTTATATATACATTATAATCATTCTTAAATGGTTAACATGGAGAATGAATCTCATCGCGTCGTGGAGACGGTAGTCCGTACGTACGCACGAGCGATGATATCATTTCTATAAATATTGAATTGAATTGGAGTGGATTATACAATATATCAGAATCAATATGATGTTGTAATAACTATGTATAGTTATTCTTTACACCATTATACCCATCCATGTAAGGTGGTGGTGGAAAATAGATTACACCACGGCGTGGAGACGGTATTCCGTACGTACGCACGCGCGATGATTTCTTTTTCCGTAGGATGGATAGATCGTGAAATAGGGTTGTTTCATACTTATAATAACATATAAGTATATGATTGATACTGATGTTATTACTTCATAATGAAACAACCTAAGAAGAAGAAGTGGAAGAAGAAATAAAGATGAAAGAATTGGTAACGGTAATTACCTCTTCTTTGAAGCTCCTCTTTGAGACCTCCTCTTAGGGCACTAAAATTGGTCTTTGAGGAAGACCAGAACCTCTAGGATGTTTCTAGGGAAGTGGATAAGAGATTTTGGCAGGGGTTGGCCGAGCTTGAGTGCTCAAATTGGTGTGAGGAGGAGGGAGAGGAGGTGTCCTTTTATAAGGGAGGAGAGGGGCACCTTAGGAATATCTCAAAATATTATTTTATATTAAAGTCAAAATCGGTTTATAATGGTTACAAAGGGTCTTATTTCTAAGATAAATTGGGGATGGGTCGAAATCCTATCAACCAATATGATTTAGACAAGTTTAGGTTATTATTTTAACCTTATCAATTAGATTTAACTCTAAGTTAAATAATTCAACTTTTACCGTGTCTTTTTGTTTTCTTTCACTATATGGTTAATACACTTACTATAACATGCCAAAAGAACCCCAAATTGTATATTATTAATAAATATATCCTTATCTAAGTCATTTGGCCGAACCTTAGATTTTTAGGAATAAAATAACAATTAATAATATAATATTTGATTTAAAAACTATTTTGTGTCAATTTTGACACTATTTGATATATGTTTTTTTGTGAAAATAATAACAGAATTATATGTTCAAACGAAGTTGATTAAATCAACACTAATATATCATAGTAACCTAGAAAATTAGTTTAAGTCATAAAAAGTCTCAAATTACATTCATTTGAGCATTTATAACATCAATTATGTTAATATTTCCTTAAAAGGGTAATTACTGCATCATCGTTGTGTCATAAATAAATTAATTTATTTAAAGTCTAAAAATTATAACTAAAATATCATTATGTAGGAAATCTTTTTAGATTTCTAATTAATATTTATAGTTGAATTTCTCTTATGTATAACCCCATATTAAAAATGTTTTAGTTATTAAACTTTGATTTTAACTATTTTAACTATTCATTAAATAATATAATATTAAATGTCATAATCTAATCCAAGTGGACCTAAATGGTCATATTATATTCATAAGGTTGTTTTTGGTCGAATTACACTTATCCAATAGAATTAGGACATGTGTTAGGGTAATTGTAATATCATATTTACCCTTAGTTACCCTTTTTACTATTAACCGTGGTAAAAAAAGTAAAAAGTTACTATTCACCAAAAATTATTTTCATCTCATTGAACCACATTTTAGTCCTTGATATTAACCGTGTCTCTCAGATTTTCTAAATTCCATTCACAGAAGTGGTAAAATTAAGTTTTATGCAAAATTCAGTTTTTAACCTACCACTTAGTAGTTTCACTATTCATCAAAAATTGATGTTTTTCAGAACAATGCCAAAATTTCATCCCAAGCTATATTTCATATTCCGAATTAAAAAATGAAGTCTATTTTACCAAATTCATAACATAAAAGTTGCATTAATTAATTTTATAATTAAATCCCGCTGTTAAAACAAATAGCGTGTTTTTAAGAAACAATATCTATCAAAAGATTGACACTTGTTTATGTCTAGTTTAAATGTGAAATTACATCCAATGACCAACATTGTATTAAATTGTAAAAATATATTCTAAATATACTTTAAAACCACTCAAATTAATGATTTATCACTATTAATTATTTTGATTAAAAAAGTTGTTTTTAATTATAATTTAGTAATTTTCACTATTCATCAGAATATGAAAGTTATCCGAAAAGTACCAAAATTTCACCTTAGGCTAAATTCGATACTCCGAATCCAAAAATGAAGTCCATTTTGAGAGTTAAAGTTTCTAAAATTTTAAAAAGTGGTTATTACTATTCATAACGGCTAGTTTTAATAATATTTTAATAGCATATCATTGTTTCGTGAAACTCAGGATTACGTACCACACACGCTATCGAGGAAGGTTGCGATTGCGTGTAATGCAAGGCAAGTCAAGGATGCGTGTTGTGCAAGCTCCTTTTGGTGTAGCGTATAACACAAGACATTAGTGAAATAAAAAAGAATATTTTTCATAAAATCTCGGGCTGTTACAATACTAACCCCCCTGGACACCCCACACACCCCTCCCCCACCAGGACACCCCACCCAGACCCCCAGGACAGCCCACACCCCCTGGACAGCCCCGCCCACCCCCGTGGACAGCCTTTCCCACCCCCGTGGACAGCCCCACCCACCCCCGTGGACAACCCACCCACCCCCGTGGACGCCCCCTACCCCCTAGACAGCCCAACCACCCCCGTGGACAGCCCACCCACCCCCCTCGACACCCCTTCTCCCTATGGACAGCCCCCACCCCATTGGATAGCCCTCCCACCCCCTGGACACCCCTACCCCCTGTGGCCAGCCCACCCACCCCCCCTGGACAGCCCTCCTACCCCTCCTTGATAGCCCGACCACCCCCGTGGACAGCCCGTCCACCCTTGTGGACAGCCCGCCCACCCCCGTACCCCCCTAGACACCCCGTACCCCCCTAGATAGCCCCGCCCACCCTCCCAAACAGCCCACAACCCCCTTCCCTGCAACCCCACCACCACCAACTAGACATACCACCCCACCTGGACACCCCATACACCCCTCCCCCACCAGGACACCCCACCTAGACCCCCAGGACATCCCACACCCCCTGGACAGCCCCGCCCACCCCCGTGGACACCCCCTACCCCCTAGACAGCCCAACCACCGCCGTGGACATCCCACCCACCCCCCTCGACACCCCTTCTCCCTATGGACAGCCCCCACCCCCTTAGATAGCCCGCCCACCCCCCCTAGACACCCCTACCCCCCGTGGCCAGCCCACCCACCCCCCCTGGACAGCCTGCCCACCCCTCCTTGACTGCCCGACCACCCCTGTGGACAGCCCGTCCACCCTTGTGGACAACCCGCCCACCCCTGTACCCCCCCTGGACACCCCGTACCCCCTGGATAGCCCCGCCCACCCTCCCAAACAGCCCACACCCCCTCCCCTGCAACCCCACCACCACCACCTAGACATACCACCCCCCCTAGACACCCCACACACCCCTCCCCCATGAGGACACCCCACCCAGACCCCTAGTACAGCCCACACCCCCTAGACAGCCCCGCCCACCCCTGTGGACAGCCTTTCCCACCCCCGTGGACACCCCTTCCCACCCCCGTGGACAACCCACCCACCCCCGTGGACACCCCCTACCCCCACAATCCATTATCCAAAACATATCAAATTGGTTTGAACACAATCCATAATTCCCACAATCCATTATCCAAAACATGTAAATGTTCACGATAGTCTCCCCCAACTCTGATTTACATGTTTTAAACACTCTCCTTCCAAACATAGAATACAAAAACATTAAAGAAGTCTTCACAAACACAAACAATATCCTATTTAGATATTAATTTCAATAATCAATTAAACCACCAACACCTGGAAAAAATCTATTCATTAAAACAACTACAACAATATGGTTGAGATCAAATTTTACCTATTCGTATGGGGGTGTACCTGTTGGGATGGGGGTGCTGGTGTTCTGATTCGCGAGAGTAGTGGAGGGATGGGGTTCGCTAGAGTAGCAGAGCCAATAGATTAGGGCTCTGTCCGAATGGGGAGAGGAGATCCCGATCTGGAATTTGGGGGAAACCTTTGCCAATGGTTTATAAAAACCGTTGGCAAAGGCACACATTTCCCAACGGTTCCAGTGAACTGTTGGGAAAGGGTCACACATTTCCCAACGGTTCCACTGAACCGTTGGGAAATGTCTGAGTTTAGAACCCTTTCCCAACGGTTCCAGTGAACCGTTGGGAAAGGGTCCACCGAAATTCCATTTGCCAATGGTTTTCTTAAACCATTGGCAAAGGCTCACTATACCAACGGTTTAAGTAAACCATTGGTTTACTACCGTTGGGAAAAGACCAAATTCCAGTAGTGTGTATTGCTGGAGTTCTCATTCATTATACTGGGTGACATATTTTAATGACAATATACACTAGGTTACATCGTATCATAATGTATAATAAAAAACTAGAAAAAAAATCTAAACATTGATTGAATATTTTCACACATAAAATGTCTCAATTTACATTTGTTTTAATATTTATAATATAAATTATTTTAATCTTTCATTAATAAGGAAATTATTGCATCATCATTGTGTCATAAATAAATTTAATTAGATAATTTATAAAAATTAATAATAAAATACTATGATGTAATAAATCTTATTATCTTTCTAATGAATATTTATAGTCTAATTTATCTTGTGTATAACCCTATACTAAAAATGGTTTAGTTATTAAAATTAGAATTTAACACTTTTAACTCTTCTTTAAATAAAATATAATAATTTTCCTAATCTAATCCAACTGGATAAAAAAGGATCAAATTTTTGTCCTAAGGTTGGTTTTGGTCTAAATACACTTATCCAATAGAATTAGGATATGTGTTAGGGTATTTTTAATATAATTTTTACCTTTAATTACCCTATTTACTTATAACCATGGTAAATAAATTTCCAAAGTTACTATTCACCTATTATTATTTTCATCTTATTATAAAATATTTTACATACTGATTTCAACCATGTCTCTTTATTTTTGAAATTCAATTCACAGAAGTAGTAAAATTACATTTTATGCAAATTTGCAAATGTGCCTTGAAGGTGGGTAAAAGACATTAAACAGTTCAATAAAATTTTATATATCTAAGATTATTATAAAATTACTCCAATGAATTACATTGGACTAATATAGGTATTATGCTTCTATTTAAAATTTAAAATAAATTTAAATACAAATATTAATTATTTAAATTAAAAGTCGGTTTTAAACATTAACATAGTGTTTTCACTATTAATCAAAAATCAAATGTTTTCAGAAAAATACCAAAAATTCACCCTAAGATAATTTTGATATTCCAAATTCAAAAATAATTTCTATTTTACCAAATTTAAAACATATAAGTTGAATTAATTAATTTAAAATTAATTCCCATTGTCAATACTAGAAAGCGGGTTTTAAAAAAGAAAAACTATCAAAAGATTAACATGTTTTTATATACAACATAAATGTAAAATTACATCCAATAGACTAAATTATTTTAAATGATAAAAATATAATCTAATTATTCTTTAAAATCACTCAAATTAATAATTTAACACTGTAAATATTTTCGATTAAAAAACTTTATTTAAATTAAAATTTAGTATTTTCACTATTCATCAAAATACGAAAGTAATCAGAAAGTTACCAAAAAATTATACAAACAAAATTTTTATGTATCTATTATAAAGAATAATTTAATTTCATTAAATTTAATATATAAAAGTGTCAAATATTGTATTTAAAAAGGGTTCTCCAATAAAAGGCGGAAAAACTGCATTTTTTGAAAAATACTTTTTTATCGAATTTGTCCTTATATTATGTCTAATAAGTGAAAAATATGAATGTTAAAATTATATAGGATATATATATATATATTTCAAAATGTGGTTAATACTATTTATAACCACTTTTTAAACGGCTAGTTTGATAGGCCGTGATGCACATGAACTCAGTGTTGTGTATGGCACAAGCTATTGAATTACTTTAAAGAGATAGTGTACTGTGAAATCCTGGGGTTTTAATGGTTTTATTGGTAATAATTGTATAGTTTTTATTCATAGGTAGGTATGTCTAATTCACCATGTGTGGAACCGAATACAATTTACTAGATGTTTGACTGATGGATAAAAATATCTATACATTGTTATTTTCTATAGTCCTTATGGGGTGGATGAATGATCATATAGGTTCATTTATTCTTTTTAAAATAGCATGATACATAGATAATGGTACAATGAGGGAATTTTTCGTCCCAAATAGAAGATATGGTCCTTTTGTAACACAAATGAGTGATTCTCGATGATAATAACTCGTGTAATAGTTGTGATATGTGATGAGATACCATTTGTGATGGGACATAGTATTATGAGTTCCCACTCATGTACAAAAATAATGATATGGGTAATTTTATAAAGTCATCTATAATTTTTAGGGATAATAGACATGTAATTTTATTTATAGGTATATAATTCCATGGAGGGATGTCATTGTGTGATAGATATATTATTTTATTATTGGTTTTATGTATTATAGATTTTATTTTATATAAAACCACTGATGGTATGTTATGAGGACTTATTTGAAATGATATTGGGGATAATGAGAATCTAATTCCTTTTTTGATATATATTTTTGTAATGCCAATTTTGGATGTTTATTGATATATTATTTGGGTCTAAAGTAAACTAGGTGAATTGATTAGTATATGATAGGGTGTAATATCAACCCATTAGTATGTATTGGTATATAGTTTGGTTTAATTCCAACTAATGGTATTTAATGATAATTGGTTGTGTGTATGGACAACTTTGGGTATGGACTGATAGATGGATTGGTTTAATACCAAAAGGGGGTATCAATTGGTACGTATTTTAGTTTAATACAAAACAAGGGTATGTATTGAAATACCATTGGGTGAAATTCCACCCTGGGTGTAGATTTTTATTTGGTTGGGTTTAATTCCATATTAAGTTATTGATTGGTATACTATTTTGTATAATCATAATAAGGGGTATTTATTGGTTTAATGTTGGGTGAAATATCGACCATGGGTTATTGTTTCTTATGTGTTTGGGTGTAATTGAAACCTTGTGTACTATTTGTATTAAGGTTGAAGTAATTATTTCCTGGGATATGGTTGTGATGTTGTTTAGAAGTGATACCCCATATGATGGTTGTGATTTGGTTTATTATTATTTCCTTCCTATCTAGTTATGATATATAATGGACATTATACCTATTAAGATAGTTGTGATACTTTTTAGTCATGATTTCTTTCAATATATTTGTGATATAGGTTATAGGTGATACATCCCTAGATAATTGTAATATAAGTTGGACATGATTCCTCTTGGGTTGTTATTATTGTGATTTAATGTGATGAGTCCGATGATAATGGATATACATGTTTGGCATGATTCTTCCCTAGATAATTAAGTATCCAAGGTGGAATATACCACCCTTGAGTGAATTTTCCCTTTCTTATATTGATATACTAAAAATTCTATTCTAAGATGGGTTATTCAAAGAGTAAACTAGCCTCAATGGAGGTAGTTCTATAGATATATTATAATTAGAACTAAAAAAAGTATGTATAAGTTATCCATTTGGTTTTCTTCTTGTTTACTCGACAATTTTATTTGGGAAATACATGTGATATTTACAGCTCTATTTTTATTTAGTACGTGCATGTACATATATTATATATTTTCTAAGGACACTCTTGGTGGTGGCTTACAGAGTTATATTATCACACCCTATATTGTCACTAAAGTTCCCATGAAAATCTTATAGTTGAGATGCATTATTAGGTGATTAATCTAGTATACTTGGATGAGATGGTAGAGCTCAGATGGGTTTTATAATAGGTTTGAGGTGATTTTAAGGACATATTTTGTATTTCTTAGTCTTTAATTTTTAGTTTATCATATATTGTTGTCATTATTCCATGGATTTATCTAATGGAGATGTATAATTATATGAAATTTTTGTGAATTATTTACATGAAATCTATGATCTCATTTAGGTCATATTTTTATTATAAATAAATATTTTAAAATTTTATGTGACTCATTTAAGTTATTTATTTTTTTGAATTTGGTTAGTATTTAATATGATGCTACTAGATGGTATAGTCTCAAGATGTGGTTAACCAAACTAACATTAAAAGTCAAAAACATTTGGTATATGGGGAGGTTCACTTAAGGTACATTGATCTTATATTAAATATATGAGGGGATATTTGGGATTTGGATGATAAAAAGTGGTTTAGGAGCCCAGTTTTTTTATATTACTTGAACTGTGGTAGGTCAAGGTAACACTGGTTAAAACTTTAGATGAAAATTATGTTTGGATCTATAAATAACATTCAGAAGATCAAGTATTTGTTTCTAGGTACTTAAGAATGATTTTATTTCATTATATTGTTACAAATGAGTTTATTCATATGATGGTTGATTTTTTGGGTTACTGATTTATAAGTTTTTCATGTTCCCCATGATGAAAAGTGGTATGTGTTCATGGGTTATATTTATAACATATGTTAACATGATGCGTCCATTATTAAATGTGATTGAAATTCTAAAAAAAAAGGAAATAAAATTTAGTCATTTAAGGCATTGAAAATACCCTATTTTGTGTTTACCCAAATAGCTTATCAATGGTATTATACTTAACCGATTTAATTTGTTAATATTTCCTTGATAAAATCAAAATAGGGATATGTAATTGATATAGAAATGAATGTGTCATTGAACCTTGAGGGGTAGTTTTGTGTATGGATACATGGGGAGTATTATCACCCTAGAGTGGATAGTTGAGAACAGATATAGTGACACCTAATATATAATAGTTCCTTAGGATGACATGTGGCACATGAGATGCCTTGATGCTTTAGAGATAGAACCACAATTGTTTCATTTCATATCATTACATATATGGATGTATGGTTTATAAAAAATGTTTAAGAGCCTTGTAGTGATGGGATATGGATTTGGATTTTAGTGAGTTGGGACATGTTAGTATAATGACTTGATTCCATGTCTATTATTTATTGATATGAGTAGTTATATATGTGGGTGGACCTTGAGATAGGTGTTAGTATTTGTACATGGATTCCTTTTTATATTGTGATAATCATATTATGATTTGAATTAGATGGAAAATGTACAAATGGTGATGAAATATTTTGTATAAGAATGTGTGATATTATTTGGAAATGTATTCATAACAAAGGCATGAATAGTTATTTCGTTGAGGAATGTGATTGAAATAAATGTGAGGTATGATCAAATTCATATGAGGCCCTTGATCCAAGTGTTGTGGGGATGAAAATAAAAAATTTCATGGTTTGTGTTTTTTGGAGTGTAGTGATCGAGTGTATTGACTCTTGGTAATAAACTAATTTGATTATGGATGCAGTTATGCACCATTGTGATTATTTCATTAGATACTATTTTTAATTTTGTACAACAGAGATATTGTTTACCCAACATATGAGTTATATGGAAAAGTGTGACCTAAACTCATGACATGGTTAGTGATCATAGTGTTTGGTAAGGCATGATCATCCTTGTATGTAATATTTTATATTAAATGGATGGATTTTTGAAACTTTTATGGTTTGAGGGGGGTTTTATAGGTTGTTTGACTCCTGCTATTATTTCATAATGGAATTTTTGATACAATGTGATTTCATGTGTTTCCTTTATGATATAAGAATTAATTTGAGTGGGGTGTTTTTTCAATACATAGGTAATTATACAAGGTTTAGGACATCAAGAGTTCGCAAAGTATTATATTGGGGTTTAATTTCATTCTTTCTCAACTCCTTAGAGTTATGTCCTATGATGCTGATGAAATTTATTGAATGATCACACATGGGTTGTGATCAAGTATATTGTGATTATAGAAAGTTTTCATACACCATGTATTTACTATGAGATGTAAGTGGGTTTTATGCATTGATATTATAAAATGAATTGATTATAATAAAAGATTATTTAGATATTTCCTTATGTGATAGACTAGTAAGGACAGATTCCTTGGGACATTGCCAATGTTCAGACACGGTCCCTTTAATACAATGGCTAAATGACCAAGGGGACATGAGATTTTGGAATGTTATTAAATGGTTATCTCATATGAGAAATTATTTGAGATCTAAATGTGATGTAAAATAATATGGGATAACTATAGAATGCCATGGAATGTTAATGATATAAGTATATCAATCTTGGTAGGGAGATGAAACATGAGTGTAACATAGTAGTGAGTGGTACATTGACCATGAGATGTGAGATTCGGGTTCAGGTGTCACGGTAATGGTTTATTAATGATCTATAAGGTGGTACAAAAGTGTATAATGGTTACATAGACCATAGTGAAAGGTCTTGATATATATCTATTAGGATAGTCTGATAAATGGTCATCAGTATCAGTATTCAAAAAATATGGGGATATTAAAAACATGGTGCTTTCAATTCATTGATAAGAAAAATTATATAGTGGGAAGAACACTATGGATAGTTTGTGTGTGTGATACTCTTTATATGATATTTTTGGTAAATGTTTAGGATGAAATTTTAGGAAGACCCAACCCAATCATGGTTGTATGTTTTCATTTGTTTTAGTGATGCAAGTGGTCAGGTTATGTTTTGAGAATGTGAAATACTATGACATGGGTATTAATCTATGATGAAAATTTTGTGTTAGGAATAAAAACTCACATAGTTCGTTAAACCCATGTAGTTTAATTTCATATGGAAATGATATATTTTTGGTAACTTAGGGATCATATATTTGAGCTTGAGTCAAGAGGATACGTCTTACGTATGCTGATTATAGAATGAATCATATTTATCCTAGTTCAATCATGGCCTTGGGATTATCCCCATTGTATATTCTCATATATGGGAGATGTTTATATCATTCCACTCATTGGGGATTACACACTGATATTCTCTTAGCTGGTAGAGATTCATTATGTGAAGGATAAGACAATTGCACCTACCCAATCCCATGTGAGATATGCTCAGTGTGAGAAACAAGGGAGAAAAAGTAATCAACCTCACTTCATGGGGATGTGTGATTTATATAATGGGACTACCCTTGGGTTATTTTAATATGGATCTCATGCCTCTGAGATATTTCCAACATATCCTAGTTATGGCATGAATTATAGTTATCATAGTTTAGTTGTATTCTCAATCTGAGGATGTATGAAGTATAATGATCATCATATGATGATTGGGTCTTGATGGTGGAAATTCCAGAGACATGAGGTAACTAACACTGAAGTGGAGGCCTATATGATTTTGGGCCTTACAAAGGAATCCTACCCATCATGTTTATTACAGGAATCAAAACTCATGTATTTTGGTAAACCCATCCAGTTTAACATCATGTGTAATAGACATATGTTAGGGAACTTAGGCAACAAATATTTGAGATCAAGTCTCAATGAGAAAACCTATGTATCTTGATTATATAAGGAATTATAGTTATCATTGTTGAATCATTAACTTGGGACAATCCCCAATGTAAATTCCATTATTAAGGGGGATTTTTATATCATGCCACCAGAAGGTCTTACACACCGACATTTCCCGAGATGGAAGAGATTAAAAATATGAATGATATAACTATCTCACCTCCCTAAGACCATATTATACGTGATTAGTGTGAGAAATATGCGATAAGAAGTAATCATCTTTACCACCTGAGGTATAGGGAATATGGTTTGGGATTACCCTTAGGGTTATTAATATAGTGAAAAAACCTCAAGGAGGCATCCAAAATATCCTAATTACGGTAGGAATCATAGTCATTGTATTTCCTTTGATCATTTCTTAGACACTAAATTTTCTCTTCTTACTGGGGCTTACAAATAGAAGATGGAAAAGGTTATCAAGTCATGTGATGCCCTCTTGACTTGTCATGATTTCCTACCTGGCCTGCTTGACTACCTTCTTGACATGCCTCGATTTCCTTCTTGTCAAGATAGAGAATGTCTGTTTGAAATATTGAACAATGATCAAATGTTCCATTTGGGGTATCCAAGGGACATCACCTAACCTTGATGGAATATTTTAGGGCCATCACATATTCATGGATAACTTTTCGAGAGGAAATCCTGAGACCTAGATGGATGATCCTGGAATCCATCGCATGATCTTGGATAACATGCTCATAGGTCATCACAAGATCCACCTGACATGCCCTTTTTCCATTATTAATGCATGATGGTATGCTTTTAGGGAATCACTATGATCAATGGGACAAATATGGAGGGTGATTCATGTTCCTTGATGAAAATTATGGAGGGAACCATAAAATTCAACTAACATGTATGGAGGAGATCGTGAGATCATGTTGGATTTTTTGATGGGAATCACGAGAGATGATTTTCATACCCTGGTACAATCATGTGACCCAACTAACATGCACGGGTTCCACCATTTGAGTTGAGAAAAAATTATGAAGGTCACCAAAAGGTTTGGATAGTGAGCTCAGAGAAAATTTTTAGACTTGTATGGCATACCTTGTAGGCCCATGTGACTAACTTTAATGTTTCTATATGAATTCTTGTTATCATGATAGCATTCCAAGAGAGTGTTTTAATATAAGGGTGACATGTCCCTAGGCTTTTTCTTGACCATGTTAGTTTATAAAAAGCATATGAGGATCATCATATATTTTCATTTCATAAGTCCTCCATGTTTTAGCCTTTTTTAAATAATTGTATTACAAATTCCTTATATTTCATCAATGTTAACCCGTTTTAAGTATCATGTGATCTACTATATTTGTGTGAAATTTTTAACACTTCCAACCAGAATTCCATCACTTGATCAACGAGTGCTTATTTTAACTTCATATACATGATTCATGATTTCTCTAATTGTTCACTAGATCTTACGTGATAGAAAACATTTATGTCCCAACATTGGCCATTTGGATAAATTCACTCTGGTTCTTAGGTGAACCAATGTCAGGTTCAAAGTAAATTTCAATATATGTCAATATTCATTTTTCTTTCTAGTGTGGAGGACTTATAGGCCTCACCACCACAATTATTATCCAATTTTCACTGCAAGTATTTCATGAATCCAATCTGGTTTTATTGTAGGTATTTGATCTCATTCATTATACAAGTTCCCATGGTATGCCATTCTGGGTCCTTCACATTATTTTCAATGACCATGAAATAATCCTATCAATTTCTCCTTTTTGTATTATTTCAAATTAATGGGGTCTTTCGAAATCACTAGAGATTCCGACGGACTTTCATATTGTCATGAAGACATGTCCATGTTCCTTCATGAGATCATGATGCCTATTGAAAGGGCTTTGCATGATTTTAGGTGTATTTTCTGGGAACTTTAGTTAGACATTGAAAAATTTCCATGGGGTCTTGCGGGAATGAATCGATTGGAAGTGATACTGGACGCTCGGTGGATGAAGCCTCAAGCCCGAAGAGCAACCAAAGTTTTAGTAGGAGGAGGGGGAGGAAGGACTACTCATCCTTACCCCCTCCTTTGAAGACCCGCTCTGCAAAAAAGGTTCATGATATGAAGATTGTTGTGGTAAACTTAGGAAATCAAGGACTAGTGGACTAGGGTGAGGTCTCCTCATGTTTGATTTTATGTTCTGAAGATGAAGTGATTGAGCAGGTCCTAATTCTCAATGAAAATGAGGAGGAGGTAGATAAAATGATGGGGATGGCTCTTAGAGTGACTCTTAATGAGGAGAAATAAACATGGATTGACAAGAAAGACCTAATTCTGGTAGGGGGCTTTAATAAAGGGTTGATTAGCATCTAAGAGTACATTCGGACTTGGGATCCACTGGATTATGAGTTTGAAAAGCTGGTGATGGAGGCCTAAAACATCCAAATTACTTCCCTACATTGGAAAATATTTAGAGAAGTGGATTTTGGGAACCTCAATTTAATCTTTTTCGACTCGGTTTAAGTTGGTGGTCTTCGTAGGTTGAGCTCTCTATTTTTTTTTATCATATTTATGTGATTTGTATCCCGCACTCTACTTGGTTCATCTTTAGATGGGGTTCAGAGCATGAAGTCTTCATTAGAGAATCTCTTTTGGATTTGGATGCTGAGAGGGTATGGATTTGCCATCAGTACTATGCCCGTGCTTCTGCACGGGACTGCTTGCTGAAAGGCCATGCTTTGGTGGGGGCTTGTCATCATGGTATAATGGATGGGGAGGTATAAGGCCCCATCCTTAAACCTTACTTAATATTGAATTAAATGAATAATTCGCATTGAGGATCTTTTCAGGTTTAGAGTTTTAGAGAATTAGGACATAACTATTACATCTCAAAAGATTACAAAGTAGACACTTCTACTATATTTCCATAAAATAAAAAAAATCTTAAAAAGAGACATGTCTAGTTCTATGTTTTATATAGAATGACTTTCCCTTGATCCCGTCCTTGACCCTATTCCACATTAAGTCCTGTGAAAAACATTTCAAAAAAACTTGGGGTGAGCATAAAAAGCTTAGTAAAGGATACACAAAGAATGAAAACTGTTAGTTTTTCAAACATCACGTAAACCATGTATACTTTATCAAAGTAATACCTTAACCTTCATGAAGTAGTAAAAACTCTTCACTGAATAAAATATCATTACTTACCCTTTTGTAACCAAAGTATTACCATAAAACCCATATAAAGAACACATAACATATAAAGGTAACTTGGAAAATAAACATACATAAGTGGAATAACCATACGGTCGACTTCCACACATATCACTTAATGGAATAGCTATACGGCCAACTTCCATAAATACTTAATGGAATAGCCATACGACCGACTTCCATACCCAATGCATTGGAGGTTATAACGTAACCACCCGTCCTGGTATTCACGGCACCACCCGTCATATGGTTTATCACGTAACCACCCGTAAAATGTCCAAGTACCATTATAAAAATCATAAGACATAAAACAAATATAATGGAAAGAAAACATTTCCACACTTTGATCACAATATATCACATAAATATATTGACATAGAAAATCCATTATAAAAACCATTTTCAATACCAATATATATAAAAGAGTATATTATTTTTATTTCATTTTAAAAACATTACGGCTTGTTGAGGAAGCCAATGAACAAATAATACTCGCGGCGGTGGAAAAGGTCATTGTCACTGCGTACGTAAAAAAAACATTCTTTTTGTCGTTTAGTAAAACGCTTCGTAGAAAAAGATTCCTTTTGTATAAAAGTAAAAGTCAAAGGGGTTTATACACCTTATAAAAGAAAGTTTTGTATAAAACGAAAAATGCCTCAATGAAAGGAGATTGAGACGAAGTCCTTACCAAGAATTTTTTTAAATAAAATAGATCTATCTTGTGTATTCACTATATGTACACATAAAGAAAGTATAAATACAATATAGGACATAATAATATCATGACATAATTTGAAAATAGGAGATTAACCCAATGAATTGAAATTGGGTTAAGAAGTTCCCTTACCTCGGGTCCGACTTGACTCGATCGTTCTTTAACATCCTGAATAATAAACTTGAGTTAATTTATACTTGATTAAGAAACTTTTTCAAGTTCATTATAACTTTTATATCACTTATTATCATGTTATAAACATTGTATAATCATTTAAGTTAATAATTTTTGTTTTGTCGATATTTGGTTCTTAAGTCGAAAGTGGACTTCTTAAAATTACATGTTGTTCTTGTGGTCAAGGGTTCATTATATCCAGAATGATATTCATGATTTGGATATCATATATATCATATATATCCAGAATATACATGTATTTATAATATCACATAATCATTTAGAGGTAAGAAATGAAATGCACCGTTCATGGAGACGGTAAGCCGTACATACGCATGAACGCTACTTTCATTTCTATGTCATATTAATGGAATTAAAACTAAATGAGAGGTATGTATATTTTAATTCCATAATTATATTCATCATTTATATGTAACATAAATTATATATATCAATTATAAATATGTACTTTTAATAGTACATTACATTTGGGGATAAGAAATGAAATCCACCGTTCATGGAGACGGTAAGCCGTACGTACGCATGAACGCTACTTTCATTTATATCTCATACATTAATGGAAAGAAATAATAATTATGTAGAGTTATGTTATAATTCCAGTATAACATCATATATAATAACTTTAAATCCATCTTTTATACGTCCCACATATGGCATTAACGAATCACATCACTTTGAGGGGGCGGTAGTCCGCACTTCCTAAAATGAAATTATCGTGTTTACCCACAATGGAAACCATAAAGGTATGACCAAAATGAAAAATAAATAAGCTTAAGGAAAACATAAACATATTATATATCATATATAAATATAGTTTCATCTTAATGGCCACCTTTTAAGGTGTTAAAATAATGTTGAACAATCATCGTTTCGGGAGACATAAATTCGCCATCCACGGAAACAGTATGTTCTTTAACCATTAGATGTAGGTGTGTGTAAGTGTAGCTCGAATAATTATTATAACAACATCCTAGTATATTTAATATACTGTAGTTGTTACAAAATAAATGAATAAAAAGAGTTTAGGGGGTCGGAGAAGCAAAATAAAACAAAATAACACAAGTGAAGACATCACCTTAAAATCGGGTAACTCTCTTAGATTTGAGATCAAAGGCTTACTTGGGAAGACTTATGCCCAAAGTGAGGATTCAAGGAGTAAGAGATGGATGTGGAGAGACAAAATGGTCAGGGTTTGGCCGAGCCAAAGGCTTTGGAGGTGTGGGTAAGGTGGTAGAGGTGTGGGCCTTTTCTAAGAGGAGAGGAGGGGCACTCTTGTAAAGTTACAAAATGTTACTTTATTTTCAAAAGAGTTTCGGATTTTAAAGGTCCCACATTGATGTATTTCGAGGATAAGGTGATGAGGGTTCGAAATACACTCATCCAATAGGTTTTGGACATGTGTAGTTCTTAGATTTTACATTATCTTTCCATTTTATTTAAATCGTTAAATAATGAGGTCATCGCTGCATCATCATGATGTCATAAATAATTTAATTTATTTAATGTGTAAAAATTATAAAAAAAATACTATTATGTATGAAATATTTTTATCTTTCCAATTAATATTTATAGTCAAAAATATGATTTGTATAACCCCATGTAAAAAATGTATTAGTAAAACAACTCATGTTTGTGGCATTTTTATTTTAACATTAAATAAAAAGTTATTTATGTCATTTCCCAACCAAAGTGGCTCCATGGGGTCCCCAAGTTGACCCATGGATTGTATTGGTCGGACATGACACATCTAGTGAGGGTAGGACATGTGTTAAGCTCATCTAATATTATTAAAACATCATTTTTACCTTAAACTACACTAATTACCTCTAATCGCGATTAAGAACCTAAAAGTTACTATTCACCAAAAAATTATTTTAATCTCATTGAACCACATTTTACTTCTTAATGACAACCATGTATGTCGGATTTTTGAAAATCAAATCACAGAATTGAAAAAGTTTCATTTAAACGAAAAATCAGTTTCTTTAACTACCACTTAGTGGTTTCACTATTCATCAAAAATTGAAGTTTTTCAGAAAAATACCAAAAATTCACCCTAATCTATATTTGATATTTAGAATTCAAAAATGAAATCTATTTTACAAACTTCAAAGCATATAATTCACATTAATTAATTAAATAATTAATTCCCGCTATCATGACAACTAGCGTGTTTTTATGAAACAATAAGTATCAAAAGATTGACACTAGTTTAAGTCCTATTTCAAAGTGAAATTAATTTCAACGACCGCTATTGGATTAAATGGTAAAAATATATTCTAATTGCACTTAAAAACCAATTCAAAATATTATCTAATCATCTTAATAAATTATATTAAAAAGAGGTTTTGAATTAAAATATAACATTTTACACTATTCATTAAAAAATGAACTTTATCGGAAAAATACCAAAAATTTACACAAAGTAAATTTTGATGTCCCGATTCTAAAAAAGAGTTATATTTGGTCCAATAGAATGTACAAGAGTGATCAAAACTGTATTTAATGACGGTTCGCCATCAAAAGGTGATAAGTGAACCTTTAGTGAAAATTAGGGTATAAATGCCTAAAATTGAATTCTTTCCGTATTTTAAGCCATTATCTTTTATTGGATAAATGTAAAAACATTTAAAAAACATATATAATAATATTTTAGTTATTTATATCCATTCCCGCCAATACAATGACTACATGTTAACTACCATTTAAAATAATATTATTATATTACTAGTGTGCAACGTAAGTTTTCAATGAAACTCATCGTTGCGTATCGAGTACGCAATCGAACATAGTAACCCCTTTAAAGTAAAATTAATATTTAATTCATAAATATTAATAAATATGAAAATTCTTTATTCTTCATTTACCTGGGATGTTACATCCTTCCCCCCTTTTGGGAATTGTGTCCTTGCAATTTTATTCACTTATCAAAATAACTTGGGGTATTTATCCCTCATAGCATTTTCAGATTCCCACGTTACCTCTTTAACCATATGGTTTTTCCACAAAACCTATACCTGGTGGATTACCTTATTTCGCAACACTTTCTATCTTCGGTCAAGAATCTGGACTAGTTGTTCTTCATAAGAGAGATTATCTTCCAACTGAACTACCTCTGGGCTCAAAACATGAGATGAATCTGGCATATACTTCCTCATCATTGAAACATGAAAAACATTGTGTACCTGAGATAAACTCGGAGGTAAAGCCACTCGGTAAGAAACTGATCCAACTTTCTCTAGAATTTCATATGGTATAATAAACCTTGGAATCAGCTTTCATTTCTTACTAAATCTCATCACACTTTTCCATAGAGAAACCATGAGAAAAACATGATCACCTACCTCTAAAGATATATCCTTCCTCCGGTTATCCGCATAACTCTTCTGCCTACACTAAGCTATTCTCATGTGTTTCTGAATCAGTTAAACTTTTTCTGCCATCTCTTCTACCAATTCTGGTCCCATCAACTTCCTTTCACCCACTTCATCCCAAAATGCTGGAGTTCGACACCGCTTCCCATATAATGCCTCAAATGGTGCCATTTGTATACTAGAATGAAAACTGTTATTATAAGAAAACTCAACCAAAGAAAGATGTTGGTCCCAACATCCCTGATAATCCATCGAACAAGCTCGCAGCATATCCTCCACGGTCTGAATTGTTCGTTCTGATTGCCCATCTGATTGAGGATGAAAAGATGTACTAAAATTTAATTCAGTACCCAACGACTTTTGAAGGCCTTTCCAAAAGTTAGAAGTAAACTTGGGATCATGATCGGACACAATGGAGAGAGGAACTCCATGTAACCTAACTATATCATTAAGATACAAACGGGAAAGTTGATCTAGTGAAAAAGTATCTTGTATATCAAGGAAATGAGAAGATTTAGTCAAGCAATCAACAATAACCCAGATTGCATTATTACCTCGAGATGTCCTCGGTAATCCCACAACAAAGTCCATGGATATGTTTTCCCATTTCCACTATGGAACTGGTAAAGGTTGAAGCATCCCTTTCGGTAACTGCCGCTCCGCTTTAACCTACTGACAAGTCAGACACTTCACTGTAAAATCAGAAATATCCCTTTTCATTCCATCCCACCAGTAAAACTCCCACAGATCTCTGTATATCTTAGTACTTCCAGGATGAACTGAAAACAGGGAACTGAGAGCCTTACATAACAAATCTTTATTCAACTGTGAATCACAAGGCACACATAATCTCTTCCCAAACCTCAAAACACAATCATTATCAATGTTGAATTCAGGAAACTTACCCTTCTGAACCAGCTCTACCTTTTTCTGCAACTCACTGTCTTGCTTCTGTGCTTGCTTGATTCTGTATGATAGGTAAGATGTCATTGATACCTGAAACAAAACAGAAGGACTTCCTACACCAACAACTTCCATGCCAAAGCTCATCAAATACTTAACCAAAGGATCACGTTCCAAACACAACATTGTTAATGAAGCATTACTTTTTCGACTCAAAGCATCAGCCACTTTATTTTCTTTTCCCGGATGGTAATGAATTGTACATTCAAAATCCTTGATTAATTCCAGCCATCTCCTCTGTCTCATGGTCAATTATTTCTGAGTGAATATATACTTTAAACTTTTGTGATCAGTATATATTTCACACTTTACTCCATACAAATGATGCCTCCAAATTTTTATAGAAAAAACAACAGCAGCTAATTCCAAATCATGTGTAGGGTAATTTACCTCATGAGTTTTCAACTGACGTGAAGCATAAGCAATTACCTGATCATTCTTCATAAGGACACAACCAAGTACCTTCAACGAAGAATCACTGTATATAACAAACTCACCATTCCTGGAAGGAAGTGCCAAAACTGGAGCATTCACCAATCTTTTTTTCAACTCCTGAAAACAATCATCACATTCTTTTGTCCAGATGAACTTAACACCCTTCCGAGTTAGCTTAGTCATCAGACTAGATAACCATGAAAAATTTTCATCATACCTTCGGTAGTAACCTGCCAAACCAAGAAAACTACGGATCTCGGTTACATTTATGGGTCTTGGCCATTCTTCAAGAACTTTTGTTTTAACAGGATCAACAGTTATGCCATCTTTTGAAACAATGTAACCCAGGAAAGAAATTTGTGGAAACCAAAACTCACACTTGCTTAATTTTCCATATAGTTTATTTTCTTTTAAGGTTTGAAAGATAACCCTTAAATGACTTTCATGCTCCTATTTACTTTTATAAAACACCAAAATATCATCAATAAAAACAACCAACCCTTTTCACCTGATTCAACTGAGCCATCACTGTAGTAAACTGCTCAATTCCGATTCTGACCATCTCAGGATACTAATTTGAAAGGTCATCATACTCTGTATGCCTTCCTAGAAAAGCTTCTCGGTTTCCTCTATGGAAAACCATTTTTATCATATAAATATATTAGGCGAAGCAACATGGTAATATTTAAATGCTATATCATTTCAGTCATACAATAAATTAATTTATAATTTAACAATTTTTTAACTCCTAAAGTTGTCTAAACCGACCTCTGATACCAACTATAAGGCCCTAGCCTTAAACCTTACTTAATATTGAATTAAATGAATAATTCACATTGAGGATCTGTTCAGGTTTAGAGTTTTAGAGAATTAGGACATAACTATTACATCTCCAAATATTACAAAGTAGACACTTCTACTATGTTTCCATAAAATAAAAAAAACTCTTAAAAAGAGACATGTCTAGTTCCATGTTTTATATAGCATGAATTTCCCTTGATCCCGTCATTGACCCTATTCCACATTAATTTCTGTGAAAAACATTTCAAAAAAACTTGGGGTGAGCATAAAAAGCTCAGTAAAGGATACACAAAGAATGAAAACTGTTAGTTTTTCAAACATCACGTAAACCATGTATACTTTATCAAAGTAATACCTTCACCTTCACAAGTAGTAAAAACTCTTCACTGAATAAAATATCATTACTTACCCTCTTGTAACCAAAGGATTACCATAAAACCCATATTAATAACACATAACATATAAAGGTAACTTGGGACATAAACATACTTAAGTGGAATAACCATACGGTCGACTTCCACACATATCACTTAATGGAATAGCCATACGGCTGACTTCCATACATACTTAATGGAATAGCCATAAGGCTGACTTCCATACCCAATGCATTTGATGTTATAACGTAACCACCCGTCCTGGTATTCACGGCACCACCCGTCAAATGGTTTATCACGTAACCACCCGTAAAATGTCCAAGTACCATTATAAAAATCATAAGACATAAAACAAATATAATGGAAAGAAAACATTTCCACACTTTGATCACAATATATCACATAAATATATTGACATAGAAAATCCATTATAAAAACCATTTTCAATACCAAAATACATAAAAGAGTATATGGTTTTTATTTTATTTTAAAAACATTACGGCTTGTTGAGGAAGCCAATGAACAAATAATACTCGCGGCGACAGAAAAAGTCATTGTCACCGCGTACCTAAAAAACATTATTTTTTGTCATTTAGTAAAACGCTTCCTAGAAAAATATTAATTTTTTATAAAAGTAATAGTCAAAGGGGTTTATACACCGTATAAAAGAAAGTTTTGTATAAAACGAAATATGCCTCAATGAAAGGAGATTGAGACGAAGTCCCTTACCAAGAACATTTTTAAATAAAATAGATCTATCATGTGTATTCACTATATGTACACATAAATAAAGTATAAATACAAGATAGGACATAATAATATCATGACATAATTTGAAAATAGGAGATTAACCCAAAGAATAGAAATTGGGTTAAGAAGTTCCCTTACCTCGGGTCCGACTTGACTCGATCGTTCTTTAACGTCCTGAATAATAAACTTGAGTTAATTTATAACTGATTAAGAACCTTTTTCAAGTTCATTATAACTTTTATATCACTTATTATCATGTTATAAACATTATGTAATCATTTAAGTTAATAATTTTTGTTTTGTCGATATTTGGTTCTTAAGTCGAAAGTGGACTTCTTACAATTACATGTTGTTCGTGTGGTCAAAGGTGCATTATATCCAGAATGATATTCATGATTTGGATATCATATATATCATATATATCCAGCATATACATTTATTTATAATATCACATAATCATTTAGAGGTAAGAAATGAAATGCACCGTTCATGGAGATGGTAAGCCGTACGTACACATGAACGCTACTTTCATTTCTATGTCATATTAATGGAATTAAAACTAAATGAGAGGTATGTATATTTTAATTCCATAATTATATTCATCATTTATATGTAACATACATTATATATATCCATTATAAATATGTACTTTTAATAGTACATTACATTTGGGGATAAGAAATGAAATGCACCGTTCATGGAGACGGTAAGCCGTACGTACGCATGAACGCTACTTTCATTTATATCGCATACATTAATGGAAATAAATAATAATGATGTAGAGTTATATTATAATTCCAGTATAAAATCATATATAATAACTTTTAATCCATCCTTTATACATCCCACATATGGCATTAACGAATCACATAACTTTGAGGGGGCGGTAGTCCGCACTTCCTAAAATGAAATTATCATGTTTACCCACAATGGAAACCATAAAGGTATGCCCAAAATTAAAAATACAGAAGCTTAAGGAAAACATAAACATATTATATATCATATATAAATATAGTGTCATCTTAATGGCCACCTTTGAAGGTGTTAAAAGAATTTTGAACAATCATCGTTTTGGGAGGCAGAAATTTTCCATCCAAGGAAACAGTATGTTCTTTAACCATTAGATGTAGGTGTGTGTAAGTGTAGCTCGAATCCTTCCTATAAAAACATCCTAGTATATTGAATATACTGGAGTTGTTACAAAATAAATGAATAAAGAGAGTTTATGGGGTTGGAGAAGCAAAATAAAACAAAAAACACAAGTGAAGACATCACCTTAAAATCGGGTAACTCTCTTAGATTTGAGCTCAAAGGCTTCCTTGGGAATACTTCTGCCCAATGTTAGGATTCAAGAAGTAAGATAGGGATGTGGAGAGACAAAATGGTCAGGTGTTGGCTGAGCCAAAGGCTTTGGGAGTTTGGGTAAGGTGGTAGAGGTGGGGGCCTTTTCTAAGAGGAGAGGAGAGGCATTCTTGTAAAGTTACAAAATGTTACTTTATTTTTAAAAGAGTTTCGGATTTTAAAGGTCCCACATTTATTTATTTCAAGGATAAAGTGATGAGGGTTCAAAATACACTCATAGAATAGGTTTTGGACATGTGTAGGTCTTATATTTTACATTATCATTCCATTTTATTTAAATCGTTAAATAATGAGGTCATCGCTGCATCATCATGATGTCAAAAATAATTTACTTTATTTAATGTCTAAAAATTATAAAAAACTACTATGATGTAGGAAAGCCTTTTATCTTTCCAATTAATATTTATAGTCGAAAATATGATTTGTATAAACCCATGTAAAAATTGTTTTAGTAAAACAACTCATGTTTGTGACATTTTTATTTTAACATTAAATAAAAAGTTATTTATGTCATTTCCCAACCAAAGTGGAGCCATGGGGTCCCCAAGTTGACACATGGATTTTCTTGGTCGGCCATGACACATCCAATGAAGGTAGGAAATGTTTCAAGCTCATCTCATATTATTAAAACATCATTTTTACCTTAAACTACACTAATTACCTCTAATCGCGATTAAGAACTTAAAAGTTACTATTCACCAAAAAAATTATTTTAATCTCATTGAACCACATTTTAATTCTTAATAACAACCATGTATGTCGGATTTTTGAAAATCAAATCACAGAAGTGACAAAGTTTCATTTAAACAAAAAATCAGTTTCTTTAACTACCACTTAGTGGTTTCACTATTCATCAAAAATTGAAGTTTTTCAGAAAAATACCAAAAATTCACCCTAAGCTATATTTGATATTCCGAATTCAAAAATGAAGTCTATTTTACAAAATTTAAAACATATAAGTCACATTAATTAATTTAATAATTAATTCCCGCTGTCATGACCAATAGCGTGTTTTTATGAAACAATAAGTATCAAAAGATTGACACTAGTTTAAGTCCGATTTCAAAGTGAAATTAATTTCAACGACCACTATTGGATTAAATGGTAAAAATATATTCTAATTTCACTTAAAAACCAATTCAAAAGATTATCTAATCATCTTAATAAATTAGATTAAAAAGAGGTTTTGAATTAAAATACAACATTTTACACTATTCATTAAAAAAATGAACTTTATCGAAAAAATACCAAAAATTTACACAAAGTAAATTTTTATGTCCCAATTATAAAAAAGAGTTATATTTCGTCCAATAGAATGTATAAGAGTGATCAAAACTATATTTAATGATGGTTCACCATCAAAAGGTGATAAGTGAACCTTTAGTGAAAATTAGGGTATAAATGCCTAAAATTGAATTCTTTCCGTATTTTAAGACTTTATCTTTTATTGGATAAATGTAAAAACATTTAAAAAACATATATAATCATATTTTAGTTATTTCTATCCATTCCCGCCAATACAACGACTACATGTTAACTACCATTTAAAATAATATTATTATATTACTAGTGTGCAACGTAAGTTTTCAAAGAAACTCATTGTTGCGTATCGAGTACGCAATCGAACATAGCAACCCATTTAATGTAAAATTAATATTTAATTCGTAAATATTAATAAATATGAAAATTATTTATTCTTCATTTACCTGGGATGTTACAGAAGGAGCTGATCTAGTTGTCTGTTATGGGTTTTCCATTATGGTTGGTCTTTCTCTGTTTTTGGACATCATGGTTTCTCAATTTTTCCTTAAAAGTGTTTTGATAATAAAAAAGTTGATTTTCATAAAAAAAGATAGGATCACACCATCCTCTTATTTATTTCATTGTTTATTTTTAAAGAATTGTAAATATTGTGAGGTTGTATGAGTGTTTTCGTAGACGATTACTATACATCTTGGTGATTCATCGCATGAACAACAAAGGGTTTTGTGGAGGTTCACAAGAATTTCATGTACATCTTCATATATTTTTCCTTATAGATCCAAATGGGAAGTAGAAGGTCCCCTCGACATGTTCAAAACTCTTCACGTTACATGGATAACATGCCAACATGATTTCACTAGATGAGGTGGATCTGTCCCCAAGGGATGTGTTTTCTTTTAAACCACCCAATTTTCATCACATGACTTTTACGAATGCAAGATGCTCTTGTTTTAAAAATCTTATTTTTTGTTTTTATTTTACAAATGCCTGGGATCTTGTGAGTTTTCGTGAATGTTCTTGAGAAAAATAATTTACCTTATCTATGATATGTTTAATGAATTCTAAGATAATAATAGGATCCAATATTTTGGTTATTCCCCCTATTTTCAAATTATTTTGGGTTGGATTCTCAGGTTTTCTCTAGTAAAATTGTTGTGTGACCTGTGAGATATTTTTCTGGATGCATCCACATGATCACTGATAGTCCAAGATGATATAACAAGAGAAGTAGGACTTGTCCAATGGAATTCTTGGGATCATAAATATGATATCTTCTAATCATGATTATTAGTATGACCTTTTCTATGTCATTAAATTTAACATATTCTAGGGGTTCACACAATCCGAATGATCTCAACCTCCTTCTTTCTTTTCTATTTGGGGAAAATAATACCCATATTCATGTATTTATTTCATTTTTTATTTTCCGATGCTCATTTAGAGGGAGTTAAAAAACACCTATGATTTATGGTAATAAAATTTTAATCAATGAAATAATTTTATATTATAACACTATTAATGTTTAAAAATTATAAACCATTACATACCTTTTATTCTGTGAAAATAAAATTACAATGTGCTAACTGAGTGTTTAATGACTACCACCACCATGAAAGTAATGTATTTTTATTTTTTATCCCTTCAATATTAATTTGTAAAAATATTTTAAAATATTACTCACCACCATAATAACATAAAAAAATATTAATTCTTCTTTAATAATTATATTTAAACTAAATCACCCAATAATCATATAGAGTCATTAATTATATAATGTTCTTGTTTTGGTAGGTTTAACCTCCTATATGATATATGATATACATTTAAATGGTGGAAGAATATGGAAACACGATTAATGGTTATATTGAGAAATAATATATAAATAAGTATTTTTTATGTCCCTTGAAATATAATATTGGAAATTCATTCAATGATATTGAAAATACACTATCATTATATAATTAATCTCCAAAATGAACAATTTTTTTTACCTTTCATGGATGGAATCTATTTTGGAAACCAATAGAACAATATGAATTTTGAAAAAATTAAAAATTTTATGAAATAAAAATATATAAATTATGAGATTATAAAAAAGTTTTACAATTCCTTTGACAATTTTCAATATATTGAGAGTGTTATGGAAAAATTTACTGAAAAATCCCAAGTAATTGACATAAGAAAAAATTATATAATAAATAAATAACATATGATAATAGATAGAATATATAATATGAAATATATAAGAATAAGGTTAATAATTTTTTTAAACATATATTTATGATCAATAAAGTTAAGTGCATGCACAGACTGAATCAGGGCTATGATAAGGAGTTCTTGTCTCAAATTGAATTTATCATGACATATTTCTTATTAAGTACCATGAAATCCTTAATATGATTTGATTATTGAGTGATGAATTTATTTTACCATGTTCATGTAATTATTATAGAATAAATATCGATATCATGTTTTTTGTTTAAATGGCTTTCAATTCAAATGATATCAAGATTGTAAGGGTTTTTCTAACTCAATTTCTTTTCTTCAAGTTGCATGCCTTCAAATTGAATTATATTGTTCCATGTTTGATTTATTATAACTAATTAATAATTAATAATTTATTTCATCATTATTATATGGGGTTTTAAAATTATTCATTATAACCTTATTATGAAATGACTCTTACCTCAAATGTTATATTACTTGTAACGGTTTCTTGGTCATAATTCCTATTTCTTGGGACATGGTTCTTGTTATGAACTGATTCAATTTTTTATGGTGTATATATTTACTATTTCATATATTATATCAATAATTAAATTTTATATGTGGAATTTGAAGATCAATTTCAATCTCTTTATCAATTGAGGTATTTGATTCAAATATTACTCAACTCATAAGGTTTATTTTACTAACTTCATTTTAAAACTAAAATATCCTAAATGTGATACCTCAGATAGAGAATTTTTATAGTATTTATTTCTAATATTAAAATCATTTTCCATTAATATGATAATTTTTTCTCTTTACATTAATCTAAATTTGATGTTTTATATTCTTTTAATGTGATGTGGTTTTAAACTATAACTTTTTTTAAATATAAAAACATAATTTTTTTATTATTAACACCACATTTTATTGATATCCCTATAACTACTTCAAAAATTTAAAAGTTCACTAAAATCTACCTTTACCTTATTAGAATTTTTTTAAAAGAAAATAATATTAAATGTTTATTTTTGGTTCATTTTTTATACAAATCATCTCTTTTAATGCTTCTATGTGATCATTTATTTCCACCACCACTATCAGTTTATGTGAAACATTCTCTCAAAAATTTGATGGTTTTTAAATGAAATTAATTTTCTCTTAGCTTAGTAAAATATTTTTAAAAAAATTCATTCAAAATACGAAGGAATGTCTCATTTCTAAAGTGATTTTATTTTTAAAACAGTAATTGTTTTCATTTTAGTTCACATACCTTGATATATATTACGATTCATTGATGATATTTAACAAATGATATGATCCATCTTCTTTATTTTGATGGATTTTTTAGTGTTCTTATCTCTCAAATGAATGATCCACAACTTCATTTTTTGTTATTAATTGTTCACTATATATAAATATGATTTTTTTCTAATTTATTTCCCCTTTAAAAATTCTATATTTATTTCCATTGATTGAATGGTGTTTACAAAGATACCAATACATCGATTGATTGTGGAAAGTTATTGAATTAACTTTATGACCTTCAAATATATGGTGTAAATACCATATACATAATTTATCGGTATCTACCTATCAATTTATTTATATCATTGGATACCCTTTTATTTTATGTGGGTTTATCATGTTAGGATTATTTATGGAATTGTAAATATTTTTGAAAAGGATGTGAAACCCATTTTCATCCAATGGAAATTTATGATGTGTATAATGAAACCCATATCGGTACCTAGGTTTCCTTATGGTATAGTGAATGATTGATTTATTTTGTCACACATTAGTATGGATGATGATGGTTGGAGTCCTAAATTTCCCTCTAATTGATTGGATGTGTTTTTATATCTCATGACAGATTGATAAGTGAAAATACTTATATTTTTTACAACTAAAAGGTTGGACATGTGTGTATTTTTTAACAACCTAAAAGGGTGTACATACATGGATTTATTCCCAATGATTTACTATGATTATGTTTATTCCATAAACTTATGCTTATTCTTATAACCATGTTATGTTTTTATGTCTCATGCTTAATGACTAATGCTTCTACATTCTTATGATTTATTCCTTTTGTGATACCATGCAATACACTATGACTCCAGTTTTATGATCAAATTTATTTTTTATGACTTTATGATGTGTCTTGGTTATATACAATATTTCACCTTATTCACACTTTTGATAATTGATTTTTTATCAATTAGTTTCACCATTTTTTGAATTTGAGATCACCCATTCTTATGCATCTATTTTCCACATGTTTTGGAAGAAGGTATCATCCATGATTTATATTGAAGATCATGTTGTGTGGATAATTTAATGGATATTTTGAAAATTCATTGATGATTATATAGTTTCTTATATTATTGGAAAATATCCATTTGATATAGATAACATAGGTTCTATTATTTAAATATTTTACCTAAATATCTAAAACTCTATACCTATTATGGTATATAGAATATAAATGTTACATTATTTATAAAATATCTTATAATTAATGATTTATAACAAATTGAGAGTATAAGGTGTGTTTTTTAGCACCAGATTTGGGAGCTTGGGTGATAGGAACCTAAAAAAGTTCCCCATATCTACCCCTTACAAAATACACTTTAACTACGATTATATGTTTAATATATACACATTTTTCACACATAAACCCATATAAAATGTTTGATTTACTCTAGTTCTAAGATTTTATCCAAAATATTTCATTATAATGGAACCCATTTTGAGAGGTATTGAACTAACCAAATTTGTTAAAGTGCATTTGTGGAAGTTAAAAGTAAAGGTACATGTTTAATTTCTAATATGACATTGAAATATTTATTTTCTATAATTAAATATATATTTAGGTATATTTCATGTTTTTTCTCTATAAACCTAAATTATATTTTTGGGACATCCTTAGTATGGTTCTCTCATAAGAAACCGAATTGGAGGGATAGATGGCCTAAAGCATTCGTCACCGCATGTTAGAGGCCACAGACTAGTAACCAGGGTCTAATGGTGGTATGGTGGAAAGACTACACCCTATAGCTCAGAATAATCACAACATAAAACAAATTAAATGAACTAAGGATAGGTAATAACAAATTTATAACCCATTAAGTGGTAATAAAAAACCAACAATGAAAGAATATATGACGCTATATTTACAAGTGAATACATTTAGCAAGAAATACTCATACACCACGGTTATGTGAAAAAAATAAATAATCTATCCCAACTTATATAGGTAGTTCATTTAAATTATCATTCCATAACATCCATTTTTTAATCCAAGCCCAAGACAAGTAACTTTAAAGAGGCATAAGACAAGGTCCAAACCTACAGTTAAGAGGTCTTCTCAGGTACTTTGAGGTAGCCTGAATAGGGCATGAGAAAAACATATTTAGCCACCACCAATGGTATCTAATATATTTCTTGAACATGAATATAAAATATATGGTTTGTAGAATATATTTGTAATTAAATATATAAAAAATTGAAGTGGTGTTAAGAAAAATCCCACAAGTGCAGACCAATAGACCCAAATGCTTCATCCTATATCAGCTATCTATGATCATGGAAACCCTAGACACTGTCATAATACCCATATAAATAATCCATGGAGTCCCATAATAGCCACCAAAGTTAAATCCATGGAGTGCATCTGGGTGTTACTATGCATTAAATTAGTGAAAATCTAATAAAATGTCCTAGACATTCAAGAATTATAAATATAAATTCAACTCGTACTTATCCAGCCATAGTGTATAAATCTAGATTATATATGGGGACCAAACCATCAGTATTACATGTTATAATGGGGGTCTAACTAAAAAAAAGTGGAGTATACTTGTTATTTTATAGAAGGGGCTCCATGGGATCCAAGGACATAATCCAAGTAATTCTCTGTACAAGTACATCAACCCCAATATGGGAGCACATTCTAATAATTATATGATTCTTGAGTTTCTAGGTAAATACGAAATTTTCTTCCTATGTGGTCACTAATAGAATACATTTAAAATATCCATGTAGGATTACCCCTAGAATTCACATCAATGAATCATGTAGTATTAAGTGGGTTCATCCTTCACCTTAAAATATAGAATAAAAGTATTACCCAATAAATTTACCACTTTTAATACATAACTAGATTTATTATATTAACATGGTAGAAAAGGAATAAAGTCCATTTGAAGGGAAAGAAAATTTAATCAAGGAAACACACATCATAGCTCAAGGACATTCAGTTGAGTTAAACCCCAATAAATAAAATTAATCATTAACACATTATATTATTTATTCTCATTTCAAAAAATATCATAATTAATATAGTGAGTAACTACTCAACAAGATAGTTATAACAATTTATTTACTTCAAGGAATCATATTGGAACAACATCCCAATATTATTTTTAATACTCAAGTGTGGTATTTTAGACGTTATAATTTTATTAACTAGATTATAGTCTTCAACTATTACCTAAGATACATATGGATTATGGGTCTATGCTATGGGTTAAGGTTCCCCAATTCAATATAGGTTCCTAATAAAAGACTAGTTACCTCATGATCATCTCTTTACATGACTTTTATTCATAAACTGTGTTTGAATAATTAATAAAGGGCATCGCATGTGAGATACATTTAATAGGAAAAGTCTCTTCCATGAACGTTACATATTCCCTAGAATAAGTTAAATTAATTATATAACCATTCTTAGAAATTCAATTTTTAATGAGGATCACAAACTAGCCCAAATTACTTTTACAATCAAGGTTATATTCTAACTCTCTCATGGTACATCCTCAATCCATGGTTAGTTCACTAAATTATATGTGTTATTAGGGTGATAAATTTACACATGGACGTGATTTATGATATTTTATTATTTCAATTTAAAAAAAATTTGATGTTGATTACCAGAATATAGAATTGAAAATATATCTTCTGAAATTATAGGGCTTTAAGGAAAATCACTTAGACCCCCTATCTTTCTTATGAAAATTTCCCATTTAAATATATCTATATGGAATATTGTTCGAAATAATCAAAGACTAATAGAAAATCACCCACCACATATGGCCATAACTCGTATTAATAAAAAAGACTAATTAAATTTAATTGAATAATAATTCATTTTCAATTTTCAAAAAATAACCAATGCAAAACACTTTGGGGTTAATTGAAAATAACTCACATATCCTTCCAACACATAGTACTAAGTCTAATAATACACTGAAGGTCTATATCATGCCCCTAATGCTACCTTGATCGAAATAACTAATAAATGGAACAAAAAACACAAAAAATGATACTCAATTTATTTTAAAACCCATGAGATACACTCTGCCACAAACTTCAATTGAAATTATTCGGGAAAATGTGCATGCATAGTCTCAGAACCCCCTTGGGATTGGGAAAAATGAATTTCTTTCATATTAGGATGATCCGGCCATTTTATAGTGTAATTGACACCCAAATTCCTAGTTGAAATTACCAATATATTATAAGAAGTAAGGTTAATATGAAATAGAGTGATGTCATCATTGTAGGTTGTTGATCACATGTGTTGAAACAAAAAAACTACCATAGTTCCTATGACATCCTTCAAAACCACTAATGGAGGAGGAAAAAATGTGTGGGATATTCATGGGGGTTCTGGGAACCACAAACCTGAAGAGTTATTAAGATTAATGGTCTTGTAAAAATTAATGGGTGTCTCTCACATCAAAATATCCTAGGGGCCAAGAGAAAGCTATCCCCCCCCCCACCATCAGCTAACTGGTGTGTCTAGTAGCCCTCACTTGCCTCATTAAAATTCCACTATCTACCTGGTGGAAGTAAAAATTATATGTTTCACAACCAAATACTCCTAAGCCCTATAGATGCTTATGTGACCCCATAGAACCACCATTATAGGTCTAAAAACACTATTTGGAGTGTTTTAACCCTTCATTTTACTCACCCAATCCATGATTCACAAAATAACTCATCCCATAGTTTTAAAACTCAACTTTCTCCATTAAAATTAAATTACTTCAACACGAATGAGACTTTTCAACATCCCCACCATAACACTTCTCATCCCTAAGAACTCCTGATTGTTTCACCTAGGAATTTCCAACAACCATTGGTCTTCAAACCCATCTAACAATCACATTCCCAAGTTAAATGCTTTACAATTTTCTATAGTTTCACTTTCTATTTTTTGTTCAAAAACTACAAAAAACATGAAATATATTTAATTCATATTGAATAAGACAAAATGATGATAACCCTTGTCCATTTACCCTAAGACACTACATGCATTCTCATCCAGCTGCTCACCCATCCCATGGTGCTCCCCAACAAATGGTTATGCTAGAAGATTCCAATTCCAATACATGTCACCTCAACCAATTTAATTTCCTACAATTAAACAATAATTAAGTTTTAATGATTTCAATTGATGTGGTTACCCAAACCACCATTCCCAAAATCCATGAAATGACCATTCTAACCAAAATACATCCCATCATTTTGAAATTTCCAAAATTCTGGAAAAATTCTAAACATCCAAGAATCACTCTCACAATCTGGTATTTTTTTTTCAAAGGTTCCCATTCAACATTAAAAAATTACTTTTCATTCCCAATGATGAATCCCCTAAAATTTCCAACCAATAAAATCCAACTATACGCAAGAAATGAAGTCGAACCTTATCTAGAAGAATTTATCTGAACTTCTTAGATTTAGCCATGGACACACTTTTAACCCACCCAATCATGATTTCACAATCCCTGAGGTCGTGATATGATCATATACCCATTCCAAACAAATTCCTTACACGAATTTTGGTCACATGCAAGGTAGAAATATTAATAATACATTTCCTCAATCGATGTATTATAAAGACCAACAATCCACTGACATAACTCCCACTCAAATAAACCCAAACCACCTATTCTATAAACATAAAGATAAAAAACTAACAAAAATAATTTCTAAATAAATACATAATATTCATAGTGGAATCTAGATGTATTAGGATAGACATGTTTTTCAATATCATAATGCCACCTCTATAATCCCATGATTGATCTCCCTCACAATATGGTCAAATTTACTAGATTAACATCTTTCTATCCACTATAAGAGAATACATACTTTCACATTAATGAACCATTCTTGACCTCCCCAACCCATGATCTGTTCATCACAAAACATGATAGATAAATTTGGTTGATGCTACTCACCTCTAAGAATTTCCCTAAAAGGAATCTATATTTTGATCACATGGGAACATTAAAAAAGGACTTAACATTGAAACCCACTGAAAAATGAGAATCACCCCTTAAAAATAATATATTACCCCAATCCATTTGGCTTATCCATTAGAACATACAAAAGGGTAGTCTCTAATTGGTTTGGTGCAAACCATTCATGTGTTAATCATCCTGAGCCATGCATCCCCATTATGAGTTCCAACCATTGATTCTTCTGTTAAGGTTCATCCTTGATTCACCTTTCCTTCTAACACAATCCTTACATATTCTCATTCCATCTCTGAAACATAATTATTTTCATGTGATAAAATTGGGACATCATTCCAGAAAACCATTCATTATTCCTATATCATACATTAACCGATACACATGACTACCTAAACCTTATGCAATATAGTAATATGCTCCCAAACAACCCAACCATGAGACTAATGTAACTGTGAGACTCCAATGTGCACTTTCATACCATATACCATTAAAACTCAACTATTTTAAAATCATGTTAAACTTGATATTGAATTCCTATTTCACCTCCCAACAGGACTTATTAATTGAAAACCAGGACCATCTAACTAAGATACTGGTTATTCATTTCTTTCCTTCCAAAAATAATCACACAACCACTCAGGACCTGATTTATACTCTAATATTCAACCTTGACTCTTTTATTCTCTCAAATGATTCCTAAAGTTGCACTCAAAGAAAGCAAGTTGAAGAACCTCACCATTCCCACCCTCATAAACTATACATGCTATAGAATCAAAAACTCTCAAGTAGTACAACATACCTCACACGAAAAAACACTTCATGGATGTCCTTATCAATAAAAAACCCATTCATGACCCACCTTTCTATCATTTGGTATACATCACCTATACTTCAGTTCCTAGGTAATTTCATATTCCTTAAATTTTACATTCTTGTGTAGCTTCCTAGATACAATCTCCTTCAATGATCTTATCCACAAAGGGAAGGCTATACAATTATCATCCCCGACACTCATAGAGAAATCCACCTGAAGATACCCACTAGGGAGTAAATAAAACTAGTTAACTGAATTAGATTTTCCAACTCAATACTGTCCTTAAGTAAGGAGAACTTCCACCTTGGTTCTTATTTCCAAAACTCCAAGGAACCCAATGCACCTGAACTTCATACCTGGTAACACCCTTTGTGTACCAATAGCTTACACAAAAACATAATCTCCAAACACTTATATATATAGGTATTCTCAGTAATTGTATAACCCATTTTATAGGTTACCCTTGAGTATCAACTAATACTACCTCTCTGACTTGGAGTCATTTTAGTTAAGGTCACTAGGCTCTACAACCCTACCCACACATCAAGACTCATCTATTTTATAACTCTATGTGCCACTCACACCTCATTTCATGTCCATGAAACATAAAATGTGTCATAAGAAACCACCCATTATAGAGTATCACAAAAAATTTATAGATCTGGTTTAGCCTACCCATACCTAGTTTTGGCATGACGATAAATGTCTAAATTCATCACAACACCCTGAATTGGCTTCCAAAAGTTAGGTTCTCTCTCTACCACTTCTCCCATTAACAAGGTTAGGACACACACACAATGACCAACACGAGTTCATATTTCCATCAGAAGCATGGTCTCAACCAAAGGGAAACAAATAACTTTGGCACTCCAACTACCTCAACCACCCCCTTCAAGGTCTACACTATCTACCATCTGTATAAACACTACATATATTTAAGAGGTTCCAAAATTTATTCTTTTCCTTTTTCAATTATCTCATAAAATTGTAATGAGGCTCGTGTATATGAAATTCAACATTTATGTTATAGAGGGAAAAAATTCATAAGTTATACTTTGAACATTATTTAGCTGAAACCTCAAAGTAATCCTGGTAAATTATCACATAATTTCTTTCCAACCATTTGCTTTATCCAAAATTTCTCACAATTGAGTCCCAGTTAATGAAAATTTTAATCTCATGTTATATATGAGAACATCCTTTATGTTAATAGGTTCATTTTATTTAATCCAAAACTCATAAAAAAATCATGACCAAATAATCACAGATGTGTATTTTATCATTTTTATGGGAACAATAAATTAATATTCCACCATGAAATTATATTAAAACATCATATAAATTTCAAAAAAAACATTAAATAACAAAACCTTTTAATATATATACCCTAACGGGTTAATTACTATAGAATATAAAGATAACATCAACCTTTGAGGTTCATGTCCTGCCTAAATGTGTTTAGTTATACTGGCTATTAATTCTGATATATGGAGGTAAACACTCTATGAGTAGTAATTTTATTTCCATATAAGTTAAACCCATTAGTATCAAATTTATCAAATAATTTATAAAACACCCTTTCAGATCTTATTATATAGACATATAATCATAAGAACAACATATAACGGTAAAATTGAGCATATAAAAATTTAATTATATTCATTTCTATTTCAATGTTATAGTATAACACCCTATAAGTTTAATTGGAACACCATTTAACTGATATCCATCATTAATGATGTGGATTTATTTAAATAATATTCAATTCCCTTAATATTAATTGATTTTAATTTTAATTAATTTTTTAATCATTTCAAGACTATTTGTTTGTTTATTAATTGTAGATTATCTAGATTGAATGGAACCATCGAAAAATATTGGAAAACGAAATTTAGGGTGATGTAGACACATTATTTAACCGACTATATAGCACAAATATCAACATGTCCTACAATCAAACAGGTGAGGAATTTAAGAAAAAAATAATCATGCTAGTGGAATGTGAATCATATATACTATGAATGATGCATGGATGTATTCCCTCATGTTATGTCATCTTATGAGTAAAAATACCATAAATTTATATCCTCACAATCAACGACATCACACATAGTGAAATCAAATCATCTTTTAAAATGGAATTCAAGGGAAATAATTCCCATTGTAAGAAATATGGTATTCTACCCATGTGAGGATTGACTATTTTTATACACAAGATATTTAATATGTTCTGACACATTTGTAGTCTCATTTCTACCTATACAAAATATTATGAAAAAGGTAATAAAAATACATTTTGATACAACATAGCGATTTCCTCAGCCTAGTTCACTCATAAATATTCAAATTGGAGGGACACATGACTTCAAGAGAATTTCCCCATATACCAGAGGCTGCCAACAAGTACCAATGATCTACTAGTGGTATGGTGTGAATAATATACCATCTAGATCATAATTAACATAGAAAAAATAAATAAATCACCTAAAACACAATTTGGTAATAACAAACTGAGAACCCAAAATATTCTGATAAAAATCAACCATATAACAATGTATGATGCCACATGTATAATTAATTAAACAAAAATATCTAGTGATACTCATACAATAGGGATAAATAAATAAATAAGTCATACCAAATTCATTGGGTATTCTGATTGCATTATTTAACCACAGATCCCTTTCCAAGCAATATCCCAAGACAAGTAATAGTATTGAGGTACCAAATAGGGTCGTAACATATAGCTAAGAGGTCTTCTCAGGTACCAAGGGGAATCCCAAACAGGCTCAGAGTAAAAATAAGTAGTCCAACCCAATGGTGTCAAATAATTTTCCAGTACCTGAGTATAAAAAGTATATTGGGTAGGATATATTCATAGTGAAAGTAGTAAAAATTTTAATGTGGTTTTAATAATTATCCCTTAAGTGGTGCGCGTATGACCCTAACCATTTTATCCTAAACTGGCTATCTCTGATCATGGAAACCCCAGAGTTGGTCATACAAATCATTTTAATAGACCAATACATCCAGGAATAGACATTGATGGTGAATCCAAGGAAAGCGTTCGAGCATTTCTAAATAATGAAATCATGAAAATTCATTGAAATATATAAGGTGTTCTATAAATAGAACCTATAACCTAACCCATGGATGGAAATAGATAGTGTATAGCTCTATAGTATAATATAAGGGTTAAAACTGAAGCATTACACATTCTAAAGGGTCTCTAACTGAACCAAATTAGAAATCCATTACTACTTTTGGGAAGGGGACAGATTGAGATCCAAGGAGGAAATCCAAGGCATTTCAAGTTTGAGGATATAAACACGAATCTAGGAGATCATCCCAGGCATTATAATATTATGGAGTTTTTAGGTGAATCCATGACAATGGTTTGAGGAATTCATGAATATAAGACATTGACCAAGTCAAAGAGAAATTACCTATAGAGTATACATCAATGAATTGTATGTCATCCATTAGGTTCATTTTTTGAATTCAAAAATAGAGTCAAATGATTACCCATGTAATGCCCCACTTTTAATCCATAACTAGTTTCATTGTATTATTGAGACATAAAAAAGAAAAAAAAATTCCCTTTTAGCGGGATGGAAAATTTAATTAAGGAAACATGAATCACAGATACCATACATTCATTTTTGTAAAACTCCAACCCATCTATTATTTACAAACCAATTAGATTCCTTATTATCAAAACATATAATATCTAATATAACTGAGGTAATTAAAACTCACCAACAACATTACCACAATTTATTTTCTTCATGCCATCTCAATGAAACAACATCCCTTTGTTAGTTTTAATTCTCTAATGATGCATTTTAGAAGTCATCATTTTAATAACAAGAACCAAGTCATGTCCAAGTACCCAAATGACATAAGGGTAGTAAGTCCTTGATCTATGTTAAGGAACCCAAATTTTAGTTAGGTTTAAAATAATAGAAAACTTAAATCAATTACATCTCTTTAATTTTATGTTATCCATGCCATAGGTTTAACTAATTAAGCAAGGGAAACTCCTGGGAGACACATTTAGTTGTTCATGTCTCTTCAATGAACCTTACATAGTCCATAGGGCATGTTAAATTAATTATTTAACAATACCTAGAAAAATAATTTTTATTGAGAATTATAAACCATACCAAATGAATTATAGAATCAAGGTTAAGCTATAACTCTCTAATATACCATCCTTGATCCCTAAACAGTTCGTTAAACTGTAGGAGAAATTAGGAAACTAAATTAACATAAGGACATTATTTAAGGTAAAATAAAATAATAATTTTTAAAAAAAGTTCGATGGAAGTAACAAACATGAAACACTACTGATATGACTTAGGAAACAAGAACACTTGAAGGGAAACCAATTAGATTACATACCATGATTATAAATATTTTCCATCAAACTATATCCCGAAAACCCACTGCTGAAGCTTGTATAAGACCCATGGCCAACACACCACCCACTACATCCTATAATTTCATCCAAATAACCCATAATAATTAATTATAATATATTTATAATTAAATATAAATTCAAAATATTAAATAAGCTAAACCACTTAAGCATAAATGGAAAATCCCTCCCGGTATTCTTCTGACACATTGTAATAGAGTGAAATGATCCATTGATGGTACATATTGTTCACTTAAAAATACCCTGAGACAAATAACTAATAAAAAACCCCAAAAATAATTGATGATATTCAATATAAATCAATAAATGATTCTAAAAATCACCCAACCACATACTTCTGTTGAAACAAATAGTGGTGACTTTCATGTGTATTCTCAAGAAATCCTCCTACTAGGCACTAAATAATTTATATCTTGTCAAGAATATTTCCCCATAATATGGAAGAATCTTACACAAAACCCCAATTTAGAACCAGAAAGAGATTACAACAAGAAAAGGGAATGTGAAATAGTGTGATAGACTCACCTAGGCCCCTAATCAAAATAGATGACATCTAAAACCACTATATATCAAAGGAGATCCTTTAAAACCTCCAATGGGGGAAGAAAAACATGCAAGGGATTCTCTTGGCAATTTGGGGAACAAAAAATAAAAAGGGGTATTGGGAGGGGTAGCCTATGAAAAATTACTCGAATTCCCCAACATTATTAATCTTCCTTTAGTCCATTGGCTAACCACTGGCCCCCTCTACCTAACAGGTGTGTCCAATAGCCCTCACTAGACTACTAGACATGTCACCAGCTATATGGTTCCACTACAACATTTTTATATTCCCTGATAGTAACAAATCAGGGTTTAATGCATAAATCCTTCATATTTTGAGAAGAATATTTACTGAGTTTCCCAAATACATGCCGTAAGACCATAATGATTTAGTTTATTTGGAGACTAGTTACACAATCCCCTTATTTTATTAAGTATCTTTAACATCTCCCATAGGGATCTTCCCATATTTTAGACTTCATATACATACCCTGCTTAATACATTTCTTTATAATATGGGTAAATGTAAAATAAAAAAGGTTAATCTCTAAAAATTAGTGAGGGTAAACGAGGGATATATCAATATAATGTGAGAATCAGTGTATTATAATGTGAGAATAAAATCTGAAAACCATACCCTGCATATCATAGATTAAAAACGTGATTCATTTAATAAATCATTGAATTTCATATGACATGAATAATAAAGGAATAAATAAAAATGATCCATAAGAACTTAAAATGTTCATAAAATATAGGTTTGATGAATATTCATAATCTTATTACATTATGAACATGTATAAGTAAAAAAGGTTCCCTCGTTAAGTTAAGGACATGGAAATAGGTCCTCGCATAACCTTATGGACATGAAAACAGGTCCACATAGAAAATTGCTAACATTAAATCAGGTTTACACGTAAAACATTTACTTAATTAGTTATCGATCAATACCCAATGCATTAAAAGGATATACAAAACTCACCCATATTTGGTTATAATGTTAACACTACCCTTTATTATAACGTAACCACTAACCTTTGTTATAATATAACCACCATCCTTGGTAAAAACATAACCACCATCCTTGGTTATAACATAACCATAATCACATAATGGAAACCATACATAAGTGTACCACATGATTATAAACCATTCATCATATTAGAATCCATGAAAATAAACAGGTTTCATATATATTTCATATTATAGTTTCCTATGGGAGAGAAATTCATTTCATTTACATTTTATCATTTTATGATATAATAACCCATGGAAAAAGGAATGGGTCCCAATAATGTATTTTAAACATAAAAATAATCCCTAAAGAGAACGAATAAATATGGTATCATTGGATTATATCTATAGAAAGGCTTAAGTGACATCAAAGTATGTTATCTTAGATAGAAAATGATTTTCATAGATCACTTGGGACATTTAATGAGAAAAATAACCTTTAAAATTTGAAAATGTATTTTTGAATACTAGTATTCCACCTAACATTTTGTTTATAATTTTCTTTAAAAAATTTCTTTAGACCCTTATAATTTAATATTTAAATCATTAAGTGTTTGTGATGTCCTAAAATACCATTCATGACATACATGTTAAAACTGAGATTATTTTTATATTTTTGGTAAGATTCAATATTACCTCATATGGATAAAAAATAAGTGTACATTGAAACCATTTTAAAAAAAATACGAATATTTGTATAAATGAATTTAAAAATTATTTGGATAATATTAAAAATTTTCTTTAAAACATTTTTAAAAAACATAGAAATGGAAGAAAAAATGATTTCTAACTGAAGAGAGAATTAAAAGTAGTTTTACATAAAAACATTATTTTGGACTATGGAGTACATAAAAAGAGTAAAATGAAATTAAAAAACATATTTTACTGAAATAAATATATTATAATAAAAAATGAGTTCATTGGGATATATTTTATACCATTTCATCATTAACATAATAATCATAAGCAATCCCCATCAACAACTAGATTGTAACATAAAAATATTACCACTTTGATAAATTTTGAACAATAATACCAATGACATAAATAATCTAATATGGATATTTAAATCCAAAAAAATCATAATAATCATCATAAAATTCATTCATGGGTATCAAATTCACCATAAAAAAGAAACAAGTGGAGAATGTGGAAGGAGTCCAACCGAAATAAAAGTGAGACAAAATTCCCTTACAACTTTGGAAACATTTGAATCATAATAACCATTAAATAATAACATCAAATGAAAATTTAAATATCAGTAAAAATATTATATTTACAATATAAAATTTCTTGGGGTCATTATACACATCACATAAAAGAAATGTGTTGTAAATATGGTATATGTCTCTCCGAAATAAAATAGAGACATGAAATCTCTTACCTAAAGTATTGACTTCATTCGTACATATTCACAACACTTATATAATAAATATAAGTTTAATGTAAATCTATTATATAATGATACTCATATTTATCATACCATATATTATTTACTAATGAAATTTTATTAGAATTTTATTTATAATTCCATGTTAAAATCAAGTTTCAATTAATAATTACATTCTTTTAAAGGTATGTTTTGTTTTGGTTTTTTCTATACTTTTACTATTATCATGGTTACATCATATAAATAATGATCAAAATTATATAAATATCATATATATTTATTATATATGTAATTATAGTGATTAGAAAATGTTAGACATAAAAAATTAATTATATTTTTCTTGTAGACAGTAGGTCGTACGTATGCATGAATGTTGTTTCTAGTTCCTCAACGTATGGAATTAAATAATGGTAAATAATATATCAACTTTACAGAATCATATTTTTCATATTTATCATATATTTTCACTAAATCTATCTTTATTACTATCCATTTCAAAATAAAATGAAACAAATATCACATCGCTTTGTGGGGACAATTGTCCACACGTACGCACAAGCAACATTATCATTTTCCAATGGGTTAGAAGATAAGTAGATATATGTGATATTATTATAACATACATATTTTTATTTCAATAATATATCATATATTATTTAAGTTAATAATTATATCCATCTTTGAATGGTGTTGATGGAAAAATAATTACATCAGTTCATGGGGCGGTAGTCTACTGTCCACATGATCAATAGTTTTATTTCTTATTTTATGGAAGAGGATATAAATTTAGATTATTAAATTAACATAACTATATCTTAGTATAGTATAGATAATATATTTATTAAATTTTCCTAGTTTAATAAAATTTTAATGGGGTGTAAGATGAAATAAAAGAAAAATTCTCGATTTAGAACGACACCTCTTCTTAAGACAACCACCTTAGGTTAGAACTAAAATCCTTCACATGAGGGTTTCATAATCAATATAAGAACTATATGATGTGGGGGTTTATGTATTTAATGCATTTGGTTAGGTATTTTCTAATATATGGTGATATTTAAGTGGGAAGTGGAGAGGAGAGTGGGTTCCATCTTATAACTTGGAGAGAGGCCAGACTTGAAATTTTATAAAATAAAAAGGTGTACCCACATTTTAAATGTGAAATAAGTATCCAAAATGGATCATTATAAAACCTTATATGATAAAACCCTTAAATATGACCATATAAAAGAAATTTTACAGGTTTTAAGGACATTTTATCCCCTCTCATTTTAGTTTAACCCTGCGAAAACATGTTTTAACCTTAATCGCAGTAATAGATTTTTACTATTAATTTTGAAAAAAAATTAAGTTAAAAAAATGATATAATGTTTATTTTTATGATATAAAATAAATAATAAAAATCCCAAACTCCATTTATATAATTAACAAAATATTATTTAAAATTAAACCTGTAGATGCGATGGAAAAACAACTTTTAGAATAGAAAATATATATATGAATGGAAAGTTTAAATAACAAAAATCAACATGAATTTGATTCAAATGGCCTAAATTGGATTAATAAATATATAAGTGAACTAATTTTTTATTTAATTTTTTTAAACAAGATGGATCTTTTTAAATTATTTAAAATAATATTCAGTTTATAATAAAAAAACTGTATTTTTCACTATTCATGATAATCTTAGTCTTTTCAAAAAATTCTTTAAACTCCATCTTAAGATATTTTTTAAATTTTTATTTGAATAAATTTGAAAATATTTTCACGAATAAATTTTGTTATTTGATAAAAAAATAATAAATATTTTTTAGAAAAATTAATTTTTAAAGAATATAGATACTTTACTGAAAATTAAGTGCTTATTTATAAATATATTATTTTTTCTCAAAATCCTCATTAATTAATTTTAAAAATATTTTTATTAATATTCATACCTTCATTTTTAATAGTCTATTTTTATAATATTCATTTTTAAATAATAATATTAATAGTATATCATGGTTCATTAAAACTTAGTGTTGCGTGTATCATAATCTATCAAATAAATTAAATTGGTTTAAAAAATATATTTCATAAAATAGGGGTGTAGTATTCTACCCCCCCCCCCATAAAATTAATTTCACCCTTGAAATTATTTCACCTTGTGTACAAAATACTGATGATACTTCTTCCTCATTACATCCTCAGGTTCACATATAGCATCCTCAAGATAGTGGATTTTCCACAAAACTTTGACATGGACAGTGGTATTGTTTCATAAAAAATTCTATGTATGATCCAAAATATTAAATGTTTGTTCCCAATAATACCGATCTTTCAAAATTGTTTTGAAATATATGTTAATTTCATGTTATATATTAGTTATTTACTTCCTTATTAAATATAAATGTATGACATTGTGAACCTGAGAGAGGTTCGGTGGAAGCACCAAAGAGATATATTATTTTCCCAATATGATTAATAATTTCAATGTGGAAAACATACCTAGGGATTAATTTTCCCTTATTTAATAATATCATAATAATATTTCATGGATAAATTCATAGAAATGCATTATCACCAACTTCAAATATCAAATCATGTAGATAATTATCATAATAACATTTTAGATGACTTTGTACCGCCATTATGTATTGTCGAATGGCTCTAAAATTATCTTTTATTTATTATTATTACTCTAGTCTCAATAGATTTATTTCTCTAACTTCACCCCAGAATGTTGTAGTTGCATTCTTTTTTTGTATAGGGCTTCATAAGGATCCATCATAATTCTCAAGTGAAATCAATTATTGTATGAAAACTCAACTAGAGGAAGGTGTTAATCCCAACAACTATTTAAATCCATATAACAATATCTTATAATATCCTCTAGGGTTTAAATTATTCTCTCAGAGAGACCATCTATCCAAGGATGATATTTAGTGATTAAACTAAACTCTTTATCATGTGATTTCTAAATACATTTTGAGAGTATAAGGTTAATCCTTGGATCTCGATCAGATACAATGAAATTTGGTAGTATATGCAACCTTACCACTTCATTAATATATATTATAGAAGATGATATAAAGTGGAATAAACTCTAATTGTTATGATGTGTCATAAAATTTTATTTAAATCTATAATAATCCATATAAAATTAATCCCTTTAGACATTTTTGGGAGTTTAACAACTAAAACTATGGTGATTTTTTCTCATTTCCATTCTGGTATGGGTAATGGTTATAACACCCCCTCAAAAGTTTTCTCTCAACATTAATATCTTTACATTACAAGAACCAAGATACAAATGGTGAAATATATTTCATATTTACATACCCTCAAAAATACTCCTTAAAATATCTTTAAATATTCTTACTTCAATGATTAATAGATAATGAAGAACTATGGGCATCCACTAAAATATTTTTTTAAATGGTACTGAGGGGACACAAATATGATTATTGAACCATGTAATTGCATCATAATTAATATTTAACTCACAAATATTTCTATCCTTCTTCAATATCTCTACATCACACTTATGTGCTTCTTTAGTATTCACATGGATAAATGGTTCAACACTCATTTGAGAATTGAAATATTTCTTCCCTTCTTTTAGGATTTATAGATCCATGATTTAAAAATCCATAAATTTTGGATCATTTAAGGTTCATAACTGGATAAGCTGGCATGATACTTTCAAAAGAAAGCATCAACCAACTTGGTTTGTTTACTAGGGTGGTAATTTTTTGATTAGTCATAATCTTTAATCAAATCTAACCATTTTCTCTAGTTCTTGTTCTACTCCTTCTATGAAAATATATACTTTTAACTTTTATGGTTAATATATACATCAAAATTTTATCGATAGCATTAATTAATCTATATATTTAATGAAACAATTACCATAGAAAACTTCAAATCACGATTTGGATAATTTTTATCATTATCCTTCAAGTATCATGAGAAAAAATATATAATCATGTCATTCTATATGATAACACATCCCAACCCCTTATTGAATGCATCACTGTATACCCATGGCTTCCATAAACTATAAGAATTGTTATCATGTATATATCTTCCTTATTGACCCTCAATAAATGATACCCATAATAGGGTTCAATATTGGAAAAGTATTGAGCTCTGATCAGTTGATCAAACAATTCATAAATTTAAGGTATATGATACTTTTTGTTTATTGTTATGTTGTTTAGTTTGTATTAATCAATACAGAGATGTGTCAATACATATTTCGTCTTAACAAATAGAATATTTATCCCCAAAGTCACACAATTTCCCAAATCAATCACTTTTCCTATTTCTCCTAGAGTTGATTCTTCAATTCCCACAACTCAATATGGGCCATTCAATATAGAGTAATTGAAATGGATGTATGACCATGTTTTAGTTCAATTGAAAACTCAACTTCACAATTAATTACAAGACTATGAAAAATTTCCCAAAAATACATCAAAAAACTTATTTACAATATTAATATAATTGATTTTGAGTTTCTCTCTAACCTACTGATATAAAAACCCCTTTTGAATAGTAATACCCACCATACAACGAATGTGATTTCCATAGAAAGGTCATATTTATCATCACACTGGTATATGATCATGGGTTGGTATGTAATATAAAGAATTACTTCCCTACCTCGACTATTGATTTGGGATTTATTTAGATAAATCCAATACATTCCCAAGATAAAATAAAATTCAACTATATTGGGAGAATAATAAGATTTTATGGAAGCACATTCCCATAAAAATCATCTAGAGAAAAATCATATACTTCTCATGAAATAATATTTCCATATAGGGTTTTCAGTAATAAATAAAAACATAATGATTTGGATTTAATTTTTTTGTCCTTAAGAATATATTCATATATAAACTAGAGTGTAGATCCATAATCAAATAAGGGCCAATGAGCCCGTACCCGAGTGGTAAGGAATCCTGCTTGGAATCCAAGAGACCCGGGTTCAAAACAAGGTGGAGGCGAATTTCCGGGTACTATAGCAGTCACTATAGCAGTGTTGTACTAGTTACTGTTCAGTACTATAACAACTGGAACTATTCGCCCAATTCGGGCATTCGGGCCACCGGTTTGGGCCTACGGGTCTACAGGGCCTTCGGGTCATCAAAGGCTTTCAAGCCACAGGGACTTCAGGTCACGTAGACCATGGAGTAGCCCAGTTCACACAGAACAGGCCCCAAAAGAGGATTAGAGCAACAAGAGTAGCAGCCACCAGATGTAGAGCTAACCGGATTGGAAGAATGAGAGGGTATGGCCGCCGCCATCAGGACCAGGCACCGTGCAGCTTCGTACGGGGCAATGCTAGCCGATCAGCAATGTAAGGTGGGGAGATAAGGAGATCAATGATGTAAGACACTAGGGAGGGGCAGTTCTAGTGGGATGGGCATGCAGGTCATGTATGGGTATGGTATGCCTCTAGGCCTTTGGGAAATGTATTGCGGGTCTTGTCAGGCCTTGTCCCTTGAGCCTATGGGTCATGTACGGGTTCCCCTTCAACCCTTAAAAGGGGGATTATCTATAAAAAAATAAAAATAATGCCTTCGGTCTATTCGGGAAAAAAAATAAGGACTAGCAGTTCTTGATAGGATGGTAAGTGTAAATTTTACCACATCGTTATTATATAAGTCATTAGAAATAGTGGCCACATGATATTTCCCTCTGTATCTTATTTTATGATGTCCCTAATGTTGATCATCATCATTAACCTTCGTATTTGATAACATGTCAAAATAATTCCCATACTCCTTGCATTTGAAGCATTGGAGCATGGGGGTTGCATTAGTTGGAGCCTTTCATTACTCCATTGTGTCTACAGGACTTTTTCACACCATTAAAAATTAAATACCATTGTAAAAATCCTTCCCATATTTAAAAAACTTATTAGTTCCACTCATGAAATTCATAAGATATTTCATACCACAATTATTACATGCAGGGGACTGAAATTTATTTCAACCATGTAATTTATTCAATTTCTCATGAGCTTCGATCTCCTTTTAATTTTCAAAACCATATGAATGGTAGGAATATAAAATTTCTATTTCTACCTTGAGTTTCCATCAAATGATTTATTCATATCTACTAAAGTATATTATAACTAATTCATTTCATATACTTTGTTTTAAAACACATAATAATCAATTTATTTATATTTTAGAGTTGATGAATAAACCAAAAGAATTCCTAGTATGTATTATAAAATTATTTGCATAGGTACCAATAGATTCATAATCCTTCTTCTTGTAAAGACCCAGAAATTTCAAGGAAAAATGTTTCTTAATTTCTTTTTAATTTTACGAGTCTGTGGCTTCTGACGACACTTGATTCCGAGGCCCGGTGTGCCCGAAAACAATTTTCGATGATTAGCTCGGGTATGCTCAGTAAAGGAATGAGCAGGTTTTTCTATCTTTTGAATCAGTGATTGGAATTAAAAAATGAGGGCACCGATGAACTCGCAATGCCGGTAATTGCTTAAGGGAACCTTTACCATAGTCACGTTTGAGCGAGGGGAGAAGTTATTTATTGAGTTTTAATTAAATAAGTAAATAAAATTGTTATACAATTTTATTTATATCTATGGTGGTTAAATCCTACAAAGGAGAGTTAAGGGTGGGACCCACAACCACCTAAGTACCCTTATATGTATATTTGGGAGGTGGGGCCCACACGATCCTCAACCTTACACCTTCCATAACACTTTTCAAATCCCTCTTTAAATTCCCAAAATATCTCCCTTAAACCCCTTTTTAATTAACTTGTTAATATTGACAACTCACCCATTTATGAGACCTCTTCACTTTCTCCTCTCCCATTAATTCATGACAGCTCCTTAATTAATAAATTGAATCCTCCAATTTAATTAATGAGGTGTTTGAATTTTGAAATGGATGTGTTAATAAAAATATTAGCCAAGCCTAATATTTTATTAAGGGAGGAGCCTTTTTTATGGGAGGGGGTTCCGCTGGAGAACTTCCTCTCCTTCCTCCATTGTTGCACCACCATCGAGGTTCCATCTTCTCTGACGAGACACCAACGAGTGAGCAGGGATAGGTAGCGTGGTGCGGGCGCAACGATCTACGTTGACTTCGACGTCTTCCCTGCGTCGGATCCAACGAACGACGCTCGAGCTGGGATCGAAGGCACTTTATGGAAGCGACGAACGCCAATGACCGTCGTCACCTTCATCTCTTACCTTGGGACGATGTCAACGAGCTGACGTCCTCCCTTTCGCGATACCATCATCCACGATGCTCGGTTACCGTGGATCTTTCTCGAGGTAGGGAGTTTTTGTTTATAGTGTATATGTGATTTATACCCTTTTGCATCGGTATTTAATTGCAGGGTGTTTGTATAATTTATTTTGAATAAATTATACCCTTGCCATTGATGAATTAAGGATTGAGCCTCTAATGCGGAGGGCACGAGCTAACGAACAAGCCCGGACCCTCCGCTGGTTGTTCTTTTGTGTGAGGATTGATGGGCGATGATGAAACGAGACCGCAATGGCATTTGGAAGCCTTCGTAGTAAAGTTCGGGACCCAAGATGACCGTTGACGTAGACGGAAGCTAAAACGGACCACCGGAGCAACTCTGGTGGCCCGCGGAAGCTCCTGGCAGCACGGGTCACCGGCGCGGCGGTGCCGGCGACCGGAGGCGGCAGCTAGAGCCATCCAGCCGCCTAGAGGCGGCGGCGCCCTGGCGCGCCGCCGGAGGAAATCTGCCACTGCAATAGCCGCGACGACGATGCATCAGACCCCATGGCCGCGCGAGATCCGGGAGGCGGGGGTGGCGCCAGCAGTGCCGCCGTTGTCAATCAACGGCGGGGGGGGGGGGGGGGGGGGCTCGGCGCAACGCGCTCGGCCAACTAGCCGAGCCAGCTGCCCCGGTCGGGCCGCGCCAGCTGGGCCGGTCCACGCCGAAATGGGCCGGACTCGGGACGGGGTCAGGTCAAACCAGTTCAGGCCGACCTAGGGGGTGTTGGGTCGGGTCAGACTGGGCCAAGACCCCCTATTTTCGGACCATTTTCAGTTAAATGAACATATCTTGAGCTACAGACCTCCGATCGACACATCCTTAGTTGCATAGTATTATTTGGATTGAGACGGTCGTTTCGGTATATTAAACTCAAGGTTTTGGGGAAGTTTGGTTATGGACATGTTGGTTCGAACTCGAAACCAACCGAGGCCCTTGGAGCGGAAACACTTATAACTTGAGCTTTCGATGTTCGATTGACATGCTTTCAACTTTGTTGGATTCCTCTTGATGAGACGGTTCTTTTGGCATACTTCACCTAAGGGTTGGACGCAGTTGGAGTAATCCTGGGTTGGATTGTACCCGAAATCCAACCGGGCCCCTGGAACGGAAATACTAATAACTCTCAGACCGGACGACCATTTGACGAACCATTAGCGGTGTTGGTAATCACATTGAGAAACAGTCTCTATGAGTATACCCAATGGGAGTTCGGGATAAAATTGAGATACGGCCAGGTTGGTTCGTACAAGAAACAAACCAGGCCCGCAGGACTAAAAGGCTAATAACTCATAGATCGGGCATCTGATAGACGCGCAGTCTGTTGTGTTGACACCCCTTTGATGAGGCGGTCCTATGAGATACTTCTTTGTGGGACTTTGTGATACTTGGAGTGTCAACCAGTAGCTCATGGAGAGGATCCTCCCGGAGGCGAGCATACGGAGTATGGAGACCTTGTAGCTAGCTGAGACTTGATGACTTCTTGTTCAATCCGAGTCAGAGTGACTTGACTAGCCTAGTGGGGAGCACTACTGTTTTTGGGTGGCAGACCCACAGCGGGAAGAACTACTATGTTTGGGTGGCAGACCCACGGCAGGGAGCACTACTGTGTTGGGGTGGCAGACCCGCGGTACTCAACAGGAGGATTACCTCAGCAGTCTAAGGTTAGTGAGCAGCACCTCAGAGTTATGACAGGATCATAGTACTCGACAGAGGAGGATATCTTCAACAGTTTTGGTTTTAATATCTTTAATGAAAATACTGGTTTGAGCTGAGTCAATGTCCTTTGTGGTTACCTCATGATTGAGATGGGTTACTTGATAACTTAGGTATATGTATGGGAATATAACTAAGTAAAGGTTATCTATTGAGATCTTTCTTTGTGGTTTATCCTTGTTGGTTTTAGTGAGACCTTGAGAGTCTCAGGGTCCCTACTGAATATCGTTATACACACCCCAGCACTGGGTATGCCCGCACCTCATTGTGTTGGATGCATACGAAGGACAGCGCTGATCGAGGCGGAGTTTATGAGGACTGGATGGTACCCGGAGGTGGAACTCACGATGAGTCAGTACCCGGAGGAGACAGACGGATGGACGGACAGACATGGAGTGCTGAGGAGGAAACCTGTAACTACCCTTCAGGTAGGAACCTGGAGGACGATTCAGGATCTGATTCCATCTTCCTTCTATTTGTCTTTTTAGTTGTACTTTCTTTCAGTTATAGTTGTACCTTCCTATTGAGAATGTATTCTGGCCCCTTGTAATTTCAGAAATTTTTTTACAATTCTTTACTTAGTGTTTTCTTCCACTTTTTCTCTAGTTGGATGATAATATGTTTTATAAAGGAAATTCCTTCCCAGTTATAGGGATTTACGCATTTGGTACTAGTCACCAGCCCCTGGCCTATGGAAGGTGGGCTTGGGGTAGTTACAACACGGGCCTCGGGGGATGGGTCTTAAAACTTCTTGAGTTCAAGAAATTCCTTCTCCTTACTTTTTCACAGAATACAAGTGAAGTACTTCCTAAAAAATATTTTCTTAAACTCAACCCATCACATTAATTAAATTTATTACTCCTAAATCACATTCTTAATAAGATTCCACCATTAATATGATTCACCTTACAAATGGTAAATGGTTATAATAATATTCTAATGTTATGAACTCTATAAAATAGAAAATATATTTTCATTGGTAATGATCTGTTGCTCAGAAATAAGTGTATTAGCAGACCCAATAAAATAAGTTGGATGTATCCTCATAAAGGACTCAATAGAACATTTTTTCCTCTATTCTTTTAGAAACATATCATGATTCATAGTTTAAAAATCATTTTGAGAATAGTAATGAATTTTTCCATCCCAAATACCATAAATTTTGGTTTATCCGGAGGAAAATCATTGCATTGTCAATCAGATTCAGTATTAACATGATCCCATTAGGTTCCATCCATTCAATAAAACAAATATAATAGTGTGAGAAATAATATTCCTAATGGAAACAAAATAATCCTGAAAAATGATTTATTGGATGTCTAACTTTCGACTCTTTATTTTGAATATATGACACATTAGTTTTAACCATGGTAATCTATTTTCATCATCAATTCAAATCATTCATAATAGTTTATAATGTAATTGTGAATTAAACTAATGATATCCCATGGTGTATCAAACTAGGTGTGTAATAAGGTCCATTTTCATGCACCTAGTGATTATTAAGTCCATCTCAATGTGATATTTTGAGGTTCTTACCCCTCAGTGCATATATCCCATATCAACATCCACCTATAATATCTAGATAGGGATTCAATTTCTTGTAAAAAACACTCCATTATATACCATAACATAGGAAATTCTCCTTTACATAGAATTATCCTAAGGGTTCTTACTAAATATTTCTCATCATATTTCTCAATGGTTAACTAATGATTTTCTATTATACCAATAGTAATGACTGAGTATTTCCATACATAAATATTAGATCTGTTTAGATGAATATTCAATAATTTTCTGAAATTCAAGCTTCAAGACTATAAAGGTTTAGTGTATTTAGAGACTAGCTACACAGTTTTCTAATTTAATGAAATACCATTAACAGACCCTATAAGGATATTCCCACATAATACACCTCCTAGACATAACCTACTAAAAGCATTCTCCATAACATGGGGATGGAAAACATAAGAAATGATGCACTCATTTTCTTAGTAAGTGTAAAATGGGATATTTCAGCATAACATGAGCATAAGGGTATGAGAACATGACAATAAATTTTGAAACCCATTTCTTATATATCATAGACCATAAACATGAGTCATGGCCTAAATAATTGTTTTTCAAAAGACATGAATCATAAATGAGTCAATTAAAATTTGCCATATGAACTTAACATTGGAATAAGTCATAGACTTTTGGCATACACAAATGAATATAAGATTTTCAAAATGTATAAAATTGAAATTCGTATATTCATTTAGTTATGTAAATTAAATCAGGTTCTCACATAACCTTATAGAAACAGAAGATAGGTCCACAAAAAAACATATGAACATGATATCAAGGTAACACATTACTTATTTATCTTATGATTTATCACTCATTACCCAATGAACTGGAGGAAAATATAGTTCCAATCCATTATTGGTCATAACATGACCCCCATCCTTAGATATAACATAACAATTTTCCTTGTTAATAACATTACCATCATCATTTTTTATAACATAACCAACATCATTGGTTTTAATAGAACCACCATCCTTGGGATAAAAACATTTTTTATCACATAATATAAATCATCCATATACCTGACATACAAATATAAGAAATTCATCATATCAGAACCCATGAAAAGAAATGGTTTTCATGTACATTTCATCAAAGTATAAACCATGGAACATAAATGGTGTCAATAAACATTTCATTATTTCATCATAACAAATCCTATGGAAAAAGGAAAAGGTTTTATTACTATATTTTCAACATAAACATAAACCATACAAAGAAAGAATAAGGATGGTAGAGTTGGAATATATCCCCATTAATGAAAATTTAACCTCAAAGGATTTCACCTTAGATGGAAAATTACTTTAAATGATCACATGGAAAATTTAGTTAGGGAAATATCCTTCAAACTTTGAAAATAACACTTTAAAAACAAAAAATTCACATAAAATTATAGAAATAAAATTATTTTAAAATATTAATGGAAATTATAATGGAATATTTAAAGCATTGAGTTTAATGATGATATAAAATACCCTTCAGGTCGTACATTTTCAAAAAAATAATTCATTCACTTTTTTTGTACAAATAAAAAGTGCATCATTGTGAAAATAAAATGTCAATTCCTCTAATTCTATAAAAAAGTAAAACATGGGTAAAAATAAATTGAAAAAATCATGGTGTAATAGTAAAAAAATTCTTTATAATTTTTTTAGATAACATGGTTATGGAAGAAAAAATATTTTCGATCAAAGAGAGAAATTAATATATTTTCTTTAAAAAAACATTATTTTTTGACTCGTGAGTACATAAATGGAATATAAAAAGGAAAAAATTTATTTTCATGAAATAATCATAAGAGAAGAAAATAAATGTTCTTTTTCTATATAGATCATAATATTGTATCATCAGAAACATAATCATATAAAATCTTGATAAACAATATGATTATAGTATAGAAATCATACCACTTTTGTACCTTTTGAATCACAAGACCCATGAAATAAATAAAAATATATGGATATTTTAATACCAATAAATTTCATAGGATTCATCCTAAAAAATATTCATGTGTATTATATAAACCACAAAAAATAAACAAGAAGTGAATAGGCATGTGTCCCATGGAAATAAAAGTGAGACAAAATTCCCATACCACTTTGGAAACTTTTGAATCATAAACCCAATTAAAGAATAATGTAATATAAAATATTAAATATTATTAAAATAATTATATTCTTGATTTAAAAATTCAATTTTTTATTATACACACCATAGAAAATAAAAAAATAGTGAATATGGAATATGTCTCCTAGAAATATATGAGACTAGAAATCCCTTACCTTAAGTCTCAATGTCTATCTTACATATTATAATATCCATAATAATAAATATATATTTATTATAAATATATTATTTGACAATAACTTTATTTCTCAAACCATATATGAAATACTTATGATCTTTTATTCCCCATTAATTGATAATTCCTTGTTAAAATCACATTTTGGGTAATAGTTTCTTCATTTTTCATGTATGTTTTGGCATGGAATTTTTTGTTACTTAACATTGATCATGGTTCCATAATAATTATAATTTTAAAAATTATAAATATATAATATACATTTATTAAATATTAATTTATAGTAACCCATAAACATAGAGATAGAATATGAATTATATCATTGATGGAGAAGGTAGGTCGTACATACGCATGAACGACATTGAAGTTTTCCAATGGGTAGGAAGGTAATAATTTAGATGTGATATCATTATTATAAAATTATTTTTAAGTCAAAAATATCAAATATTTACTTTAAATACATCCTTATATCTATCCATTAAAAGAGTTTATGGAAAATGAATTACATTGGTTCGTAAGGAGACAGTCTGACGTACACATGAATGATAGATTCATTTCCCATTTGATAGAAGAGTATATGGATGTAAGTTATTCCACTAAAATAATAACATCTCAGTATATGGGATATAATTTAATTATTATATTATAATATTTTAATAATATTTTAAGGGGGGTATAAATAAAATAAAAGTGCACGGTTAAGTACAACACCTCTTCTTGAGACAACCTATTTAGGTTAGCACCAAAATCCATCCTAGGATTTCTTCCTAAAAAAATAAGGCCTCTAGAATTAACGTATTTATTTATGTAGTGTATTTTGGTAGTAATTTTATGAACCAAATTTATTTTTATATGTGAATATAAGATGAGAGGGATGTATTATTATGTGTGGGTGAGAGGAAACCCTTGGAATTTTTGAAAAGAAGCATTGTACACACATTTTTAAAAATATAAAAAGATAAAAAATGGATCATTATATGACCATATATTATATAAGTTTAAAATATTTCCATAAAATAGGAATTAAAAAGCTTTTTAAGTCATTTCAATAGTTATCATTTTAGTTTAAACCCCCGGTAAACACATTTTAACCTAAATCGAGTTAATTAAAAAAATTAATATTTTTTTAAAAAAATTAAATTGAAGTTATTATATAATATTAAATATTATTGTTCAAAATATTTAATCCATTACTAAAAATTAAATTCATAGAATTGAAAATTTTATTTTAATATTATACTCGTAGACGTGATGAAAAACATTCTTCCAAAGAGAAAACTTTTACATGTTTAGAAAGTATAAATATCAATATTAAATATTAATTTTAATAAAATGAACTAAATTGGATTAATAAATATTTACTTGGACTAATTTTAATTTTAAAACATTTTTAAACAATATTTATCTTTGTAAATTCTTTAAACGTAAAGGAAGTTTTTAATAAAGACCAATATTGTTCAATATTCACAAAAAAATACTTATTTTAGAAAATTATGACTCATTCATCTTAAAAGTATTTTGAATTTTTATTTCAATAAATATTATAATATTTTAAAAAAATTGTTATTTTATCACAAATAAATTTGAAAAAATCAATTTTTTAAGAAAATATTATTTTCAAATCATATAAAGGCATTACTAAAAAATAAGTTATTATTTATAAATAAATTTTTTATATCTAAAAAATAAATATTTAATTTTAAAATTATTTTTATTCTTATGTAAACCACCACATTTAATGGATAGTTTAAAATGGTCATGTTTAAATAATAATAATATTTTTAGTATATCATAGTTTGTTAAACTCAGTGTTGCATATAACACAAGCTATCAAATAAATTTAATTTATTAGTAAAAATTCATAAAATTTAGGTTTGTTACACCTGATTCTCTTGAGCCCTCTGGATACTTATACAACCACCCAAAACCCTGGTTCACAAAACCACCCATCTAATAGTTCGAAAACGCATCCCTCTATTTAGAATCCAAAAAATATATGTATATAGGGGGTATTACAATTTTATTCTCATATATTTTTTTCTAGTGTTTACATTACTTGTAAATATTTCAATTCCCTTTGGTTTATAATTGAATCGATGCAATTCTTGTATGTGAAACAATGAATAATTATTCTTTTCAGTGAGGACTTTTTTTCTTACTTTCCCATGTTCTTTATATTGATTTATTTGTGTTCGTATCTATGCTTAAATGATTTTATATGTTCATTTTATACAATATATGAAATTCATTACACATTATTTAATGGAATATTTTTAATGTTTTTCACATCATTCAATATTTTGTGACATTTAATCACATTATTAAAAGTGTGAAAATAATGTTTCTTTTTAATTTTTTCCTCAAGAATGAGTTTTCCCACCATATATTTTATTGTCATTATGAAGCCACCAATCTATTATTTCATGGTTTCCAAAATTAATTTATATTCCTTTATTTTTAAATTATTACATTTTAATTTTAATTTTATTAAAAGTAATGTATATTTATTCTTATTTTGAAAATAAACCATTTCAACCTCTTATAAGAGTATTTTCATCTATTTCAACATCCATTAATGTTTATTGTGTTTAATTAGGAACATATTATAATTAGAGAATAAATATTATTTTTTGGATAGCTTACAACCATTTTTAGTGGAAATATTTATGGAACCCATTTATCTCATATGGGTTAAAACATTTATAATGGAATTATAAATTTTTTCTTGTTGATGTTGAACACATATGTATGATTTATCATTATGTGAGAGGTGATATCCATTATATCATTAAAATGCATTGGGTAAATAATAATATCCTGATATTACATGGAATGGGAAGTAAACCCAAACCTTTAAGGCACTCTAGACCCTAAGTGTCAATTTTAATTATTTATATACCTCTAATGCATTGGGTAATGGGTTATATCATCTAAGATGGAATTCCCTTAATTAGGGAGAAATCCTAATTCACTAAAAGAATTTTTAAACTATGTGATGGTGGTCTTGGTATAGATCATTACCTTGGGAAATAATTTTCTCTACTAATGTATATTCCATGTTAATATCTTATATTTTTGAGTTCTTAACCATTCCCATGTTATGTCTTCATGGTATATGATTATTAAATCAATTTTATATACCTATATAACTTATGTATTATGTTGTGATAGTATAATTATTTCGTGAATAATTATTTATTATCAATGTTTTATTTGGTATGATTATCTTATTTTATTATCATGAACCTTGATTTAGTTTTTATTCCCACAAATTCATCATATTCTAACTGATGATCATCAATTGATATCTATTATGTTTACCCTTACCAAGAATTTGAAATCACTCATTCTTATCTTGGGTAGTTAGTTATTGTCAGATGTACTAAATAATCATGTAAAATGACTTCATATATATTCATTTTATTTTGGGGTTTCCTCAATTGGTATTATATAGGGGTATAATTTTTATTTGGGGATTTGTATATGGAGAACGAGATGATAAAACATTAATCAAACAATGATGAATGAAGTGTTTTTAAGTGAACCTAATGTTTCATAGGTAGAAATTATGGTGTCACAATTTATGAAATATTAGTATTTATGTTCCATAACATATAATTACATACCATGGTTATTATTGTTTGATTCCCACACTAAGTATTTTAGTTTTAATAAGGAATTATTGATATAATCCAGAAATTGGGGTGGTAAAAGGTATTCCATTATTCAAAAAATATTATGTGGTTTTATTTATACACATTCTATGATATATTTAAATCCATCTATCATTATTAATTCATATCCCTATAAACATGGAATTTAATTATTAGTTAAAGCTCGGTGTGGTGTGATTATTTCATCCAAAGTCTACAACTCTCATTCCTTATAATATTGTGGAAATGTACTTCCTAAAAATATTATTATTGTCCCTTTCATTGATTATAAGGTGATTATGGTCTTTTATTAGCTCTGGGTATATATATACCTTATTAATTTATGAGATAATAAAGTAACATTTCATATCAAAAATTGACCCACCACTGTCTATTAATGCAAGGTTAAATATGGAATCCCTATGGAAATTACTTTTATTTCATGGGTTTTAAAACCCTATCATGAAAGGAATTTATCTCAAATGGTTGGGGAAAAATAAAAATTCAAAATATATCCATTATTCAAGAATATATCTATGTAATTTAATAAGAGTTTTCTAGTATTCCCCTAGATCAAAAGGTTGCATTTTAAATAGAACACATAATGAATGTTATGCATATACTAAAGGATAATTATTTAATAGACTTAATAAAATTTTATAATTAAATAAAATAAATATCTGTGAATCTAGATCAATATTTTATACACCCATATGCTTTATAATGGGTTTTCCTAATACTAATTTTTAGTAATAAAGATATTTCAATGCATCTTTGCATTTATTATCGTAAAATTAACAAAATATCAATCATGAAAATGAATACCCAAACCTACATTGATGACATGTTTGATCAACTATAAGATCCTCAATAGTTCTCATTGATTGAATTCAAATTTATATATTATTGTTTAGGGTTCAAATGGGATGATATATCCATGAAATATATTTATACAATATATTGACACTATGAATTCATTGTGATTCCATTTCGACATACAAATTCCACATTATAGTCATGAATATGATAAATAATGTATCTTGATATTACCTTAATCAATTTTTGGTAGTCTTTAAAGATGAAATTTTCATATATTCTATGTGAAATGAAGATCATGAAGATCATTTGAGATTTTTTTTAAAGACAATGGGAAAGGAAAAATTATATTCTAAATGTGGATGGTGGGAATTATGTTTATCAAAAGTATCATTCATAGGTTGTGTAATCATAAATGAGTTTATATTTGTGGATCCATCAAATATCGAGGTGATTAAAGAATGTATCATACCCACCACTGTAACATATATTTGTAGTTTTCTTGGATTTGATGAATATTAACAAAATATTTTAAAAAATTTATCACAACTATAAATTCAACTAAAATTTTTAACTCAAATGGGGGTGAAGTTTCTCTTGATTGATAACTGCGAAGAAAATTTCAAGGATATGAAGAGAATTTTGGGAATTCCACCTATACTAAAATAAACCTAAAAGTGATAGGGGATTGATATATGATGATGAACCAAAGAAAGGATTCATGTGTTTCCTCATTAAAAATTAATTGGTGGTAACAAATGCCTCACATCAATTGATGGTTCATGATAAACATTACATTATTCATGACATGGATCTAGCTGTAGTAATTTCACAAAATATAATGATAGATTTGTTATATGGTTAAAAGTGTGGTATAAATAATGACCAAAATAGATTAATATATATTCACACATATGTATTTGAACATGAAACAAAGTAGATTGTAAGAATTTATAAAAACTGTGACTAATTAATACATTATCACCCTTGGAAGTTTAACAAGGTGGATGATGCTCTAAAAAGAAAGGACCATATTATGTTATATATGGAGAGGGTTTAAAGACCGTCAACACTCATCAATTTAAAAATGATTTAACATGAAATCATAATTTAAAGGAATAAATCCAATATTTTCTAAATAATTGATATACCATCCGTCAATGTGAAAATAATGTAGGCATTGATGGTGGATATGAAGCTAAAGAAGAGGGTAATAAATACTCTAGAGTTTATCCTTGAAAATTATTGAATTATAAAATTATATAAATCAATATATTTCTCATAATTAACATAATTTAACAATATTATATTATATTATGAACATTAATCATTGTTATCTATCCTTTTATGATGTATTAATATGTTTAGAGAAATCAAGGATCATTTCTAGAGGGATAACATGAAGGGGTCCATGAAAAAATATATATTTTTATGCTTGGTATGAATGTATAATAATGTAGATTAAACAATTCCATGGTGATGATAAAACCATGTCTTGTACCTATATATAAATTATAGGACATCTTCATGGACTTCATTTTAGTACTTCCCATGGCATCTAAAGTCTGTAATTCAATTTTGGTTGTAGTTAATTGCTTTATTAAGTTAAAAAATTTAATTTCACTTCCATAATATTTCATTCATGATAAAATTTCCTATATATACATTAATGAAGTTCTTAGGCCATATAGATTACCATTTTACATTATATGAAAACATTATTTTTGGGATACCTTGTTTTTCAAGAGAAGTATTCAATAAGAATTTTTTACAGAACTATACATCAGTACTGCTTATCATCCATATACAGATGGTAAATCTGAAAGGATTTTTCAAACTCTATTTCGTGGTTTTTGGTATCGAAACGCCCAACGGATCCGTATCCGATGACGCATGGACCTACTTTCCAAAGGCAGGCTTTCTTAGGATGGTCTGACCAGTGACTCTTAAGAACTCGCATTGGTCTTGAGGATGGGAAGTCGGGCTCATTTCTCCCTTTTGTGGGGAATTATTGTCTGTTTCGGGACTCTCTTATAGATTTATGATGTATTCAAATGTTCTCGAATCTTTGGCTTATACCCAAACATTGTATCCATGGATTTAACCCTAGTGAGAAATGGTCAACTGAACGTAGGGGGTTCGGAATCATTTAGGCCTGAGGCTTACCATCCCCTGTGGGATTAATGACCCCGTGGAGTCGGAACTCATTGATGCGACACTAGGAGTGACGCGGTGAACATATGTGAAGATAGTCGGATCGACCGGTTGTTGGGCTTGAACCTCATGTAGGCTTCCTATGTACCTTGCCTAGGGGACATGGATCAATGTCCAGGTAGTTCGAAAGGGGAGCGTCGGAGAACCGATGTGAATGTGGACCCGGAGGTCCGATGGTGATCGGGCTTGAACCTCTTGGAGGTTTCCTACGTACCCTACCTAGGAGGCAGGGATCAAAGTCCACGTAGTTTGCATTGGCTTGGGACTTACACTCATAGGCAGCCCATGGGGATGGATTGGGGATTACACTCGGAGGAGGCCCATGGTGTGGATGATGGGCTTGAACCTCAGGGAGGCTTCCAACGTACCCTGCCTAAGAGACAAGGATCAAAGTCCACGTAGTTCGTAATGGCTTGGGACTTACGCTCTAAGGCATCCCAGAGCGATGGATTGGGGATTGCACTCTGAGGAGGACCATAAGAGGATGTCATGGTCGATGCTTACTCTAAGCCCACGTGAGTCATGATCAGTGTGAGAAACAAGAGGCAGCAGGGACTATAGGATCACGTCGTGAAAGGTGTGTCCGTGAGAAGTGGAGTGGGGCTTACGCATGAGGGTGGCCCATTAAGTCAGGGATTACTCTGAGATGGACACCCATGTGTCTTCATCATTCCTAGGCATGAGGGCATCCCAACCCATTGGTGGATTGAATAATATATTTGGGTCCAATGCCTATGCGCAAGTGAACAAGCGGGATAACACCAAGGGCGTTGGAATCAGTCCGAACAAAGGGAGATAAAAAGTGTGAATTACATGCCAGACATTCGGAACCCAATGAGGGTGGCATGGTGATGGAGGATAACTATTGACCATGTTCGAAACACAAAATTCACATCATGTTAGCCTGAAATGTGGACGAACAATTGAGGGTCGGCTGCTAACCATGTTCGAAACATTGGAACTATCTCAAAGTGTTGTCCAAAGTCTTCGGGGGTGTTGGACCAAGATGGTTGGTGAGCCGATGCGGCATGAGACCAGGCTGTTAGGGGGTCCCTTCAGACATGCAAGGGAATGAAGATCCGAATGAAGGACGTGCAAATCATGAGGTGGAGTTATGGAATGTTTGAATGGATTCAAGCGCTCGTAATGTTATGCCACTGTAAACGTAGCATAAGGAATCTCTTGCATAGAGCAAGAGGCATCCAATTATTGAATGATAGGGAATGCTACAGTTTATAGTCATGTAGAGAGGATTGTTTCCATATATTTTAACGTCATATGGATAGGATGAGGTCCATACAATTGAACTTAATGTAGTCCGGACGAAGGCCATACAATTTAACGTCATGTGGTCAGGACGATGGCCATACAGTTTATCGTCATGTGGTCAGGACGACTAGGTAGGAGATACCTAGCAATGGATGGAGTGGGACTTACTCAAGGGGGGGACCTTTCTGGATGAACCTAGAAAAAAGAGCTAGGCAATGGGGTTATCAGAGAGTCATGAGGAATAGCTCGACTCATGGAATGTATAGGACATATGCTGGGGCGGCGCAAGGGTGAAATGTAAAATACTGTTGACCCGGCCCGAAAATTTCACGGTGCGACTCTCCATTTTTCTCGGGGGTCAGTGGCGGTAACAAAGGGACCAGCCCGGAGGGCCGGGACTGCAGCCCGACACTGAACCCGAGCAGGGGGGTGAGGGTGTAGCCCCCGCGGTATAGACCCTAGAGTGCATGCTGTTTTTCGCATGGGGCGTGCCGCGTAGGATCTAGCCATGAGGAGCCGGTCGCGTGGGACTGGCCGCAGAGGAGCCGTCTGCGAAGGACTAGCCGCATGTGGTTCGCGGTTTGGTTGTACGCGAAGGGTGTCCGCAGAGGAGCTGGCCATGAGGGAGTAAGTCGTGAAGGAGCAGGCCACATAGGAGTAGACTGCGAAGGAGGCTGTCCGTGAAGGATGGCAGCGGAAGAGATGGTCGTCCGCGAAGGGTGTCCTTCGTAGATGAGATGGCTGTGAAGGAAATGGCCGCGAATGGCCTATGTAGAGGGGATGGTGCTCGTCCTACTTCGCGCCCGTGGAGGGGTTCCCACCTCCATTTCGCGAATGAAACTGGTCTGCGGAGGGGGTGGCCGTGAAAAAGATAGCTGCATGTGGTTCGCGGTTTGTTTTCTCCTCTATGTACAAGAGTGCATCCGCGGACGATATGGGGTTCGCGGATGGTCGCAGAACTTTACTGCTAGGAGTGATTCCTTCAGCGTCTCCCCACGGGTTTTCACCCATCCTTCCTCCCCCCTTTTTGGTGGCCCTCGGTGAATATTTATAAATTCAGGAAATAGGCAGTATCGATGTGACCGTGGCACTTTTGGCAGAATCCCATGAAGGAATCCCACCTGCGGATGACTCGGTCAAATGGTGATTTTAGGATCCGAGATCCACGGAATTTCTCCTCGGCTGGATATCACTCTACCTCCATTCCGCAAAGGACAGCGGTCTATGGCCGCATAGGCTCTCCGCCTCCATTTCGCGAAGGACGGCGCGTGCGGCATGGGCAGGTTGGCGCACTTTGCAGTGGTGGACTGGCCTGGCTTCACTGGTGGTCTTCCTGGTTCGCACCCATGTAGGCACGCCACCCCTATTTCACGAACAACGACGTCCGTGGGAGGGAGGTTTGCCGAACTGGCTTTGCACTGTTGCTGGGAGTCGGTACGTGGACCAGTTCTATCCTCTTCCATGTTTTGGGGTAATCGTATTTCCCCCTTGCGGAATTTTTAGGACCCTACCAACTCTTTAGAATATATTGAGATACTATTAAATTGTTTTCAATTGAGTTTGGGATTAATAACTTCCCCAAGTAGTATTTTTCATATTACTATAGTTTCCATTCAAGCAAATAAATGGAACCATAAGTGGCTATGTATGTGATGAGGTGCATAACTCAGAATTGTTGGGTGAAGTTGGAGAGAATAAACTTCTTCGACCAAATAATTCTCAATAGATTTTAGTGAAGATTCAAATCCTTTAATGGAACAGTAAAGGTGTACAAAATATTTATATTATATATATTTATTATTTTTAATGAAATTTGGAGATTAAATTTTAATAAAAATTATTCCTTTAAATACCACCACAGAAAAAGTGTTATAATATTTGATAAAAATATAATGTTATGGCCAAGATAAACTTTCCATTTAAAATTCCATGATTAGATGGAGATGGTTTCTTATCATCGTTATCTTTATTCAATACTCTCCCAACTACATAATTTCATATATATATATATATATTGAGTATATATAATATTGTACATGTACTGAATTTTTTTTTTGCAGCTAGAATATGATACCTCTAATGAAGAACAATCAGTAGAAATCATGAATTTTAGATATAATATACTATAAAACAAGACCACTAATGTGGTTAAATATGTATGAAAGAATCATAATTTTTATGAATATACAAGGGAACCTAAAGATGTAATGAAGAAAAAATACCCTTATTAATTTCTATCAATGTAAAAAAATATTGAGGGATAGATTCTTTTATAGCGGGTAGAATGTATCACCCTAATAGTTTAATATGTATAATTTTTTAAATTAATACTACATTGAATATCTTATTTCATATAAAATAATAAATTAATGTAATCCAAAATAAATTTTATTGTGATAAAATATTATAATATAAGATAAAAACTAATAAATTATGATAATAAAATTTAAAACATCATTATGAAAATAATAAGAGGAATAAATCCAAACATAATTAAAAAGACCATGAACATTAAATAGTTATCATCGTGTTTCACCATGATGATCAAACCACCAATTTTTATGATGGAATGAAGGAAGAAAATTAAAAATATAAAAATCATATATTGAAAATGAAAATGAATAGGATGAATGATTTTAATGATAAATGTTACGATATATAATGGAATGAAACATGACCATTAGCTCTATATGGTAATTAGAAATGCAATCATTGGAAATATGGTTATGGTGTATATAGTACATATTTATGGATATATCAAAATAGTATATGAATTTTTTTCATTTATTAGTAATAAATTGAATATAATATTATTCCTTAATAATAAATAAGGAAAAAATAATTTTTTTATTATATAACTATTTATTTTTTACATTAAATGTTGTTGTTATTATTATAATTATTAAACAATGATTTAATAAAATAAAAAAATAAAATATATAAAATATATAAATGTATTAATGAAATTTAATGGTTAGATGATAAATAATAATTTTTAAGAGGATACTATTAAAATCATTTAATGTTATAAAAAGTGATATTTTAAATGGACTATTTTTAATTTTTTTTGTGCATTTTTATCTTAATAAAATAAATCAATAAATTTTAAAAGATAATTACATTAAAAATTATCAATTTATGAAAAACTATTTTATCACTCATTTAATTACTAATTGACATGAATTGGGATTTATAATATTTAATGTTTAAAAGGTGGTTTTTATTTTAAAATTATTTTTGTTATATATTATATTTTTTACATTTTAAAGTTAAATTTCTCATATTAAGATTCTAAATTAGATTAAATGGAGAATTAATTTTTAATAAAAAATGTAATTAGGTTAAAAGTTCAAATTAATTTTATGCACAAAAATAAGTTATCAAATTAAAAAATGGAGTTAACCTCGTATAGGTAAAATGTGGTAAAAAGGATAATCTAAGTGGTAAATCCTTAAAATATCTTAAACCCCTATCACTAAATGTATATATGAGGGAATTAATAACCAAAAAATTTCCCAATTATTTCATTATTACACATTTTAAACACTTTCCATTACACATTAAGGATTGATAATTTGTAGATTTACCACTCAAAACACACCTATAAAAGAACACCTCCTCACCCTTTTCCAACCTCTCTTTGCCTTTTTTATCTCCTGAATATCTACCCACTTTCCTCTCTTAATTCACCCTTATATGTTTTATATCTTTTCATTCCAATAATAAAGAATAAATTCATTATTTGTAAGGTTACCATGTCATGAAGGAAAAAATACACCAAAGAGGCCAAAGCGTTTTTGTTGAATATTGAAGTAAAGGTTACAGTTTTTTTCCCATCTCATGATGAAATAAAAATTTAATATGTTTAAATTCATATTTGGATAAATTTATTGTACTTTATCTATAAAACCCCAATTATGTTTTTTCTCTTCCTAATATTTCATCATTTTAATTTTCTTCTTACCATTTCACATCCATTTGGTTTGTAATTTAACTGAATTTCTGCTTGTATGGGAAACTAATATTATCTATTCATTTTACTCAATAATATTTCTCCTTCATGTTTATATTAAATATAATTACTACTTGTGTAAATTTTAGACTATTTGGAATATTCTTTATAGAAATTTTAATGGATTTTTTTATCAATTTCTACACTGGTCATTTTCTATCAACATTTGTTCTATTTACAAAAAGTATGTACTTAATCTTTATTTTTAAATTTTTCCAAATAAAATATTTTTCATTCAATTATATCCATTTTTCTTTATGAATGTTCCATCCCAAAACTTCACCATCATACAATGTAATTTCTATACCATTTTTTTGTATATTATTTCTTTTTAATATGAAGGTTATTAAATGTAAACAATATTTCATATATTTTTTCAAATAAATTCTATATTGTTATTCTAAAAGTAATTTTCATCCATATTAACATCCTTTAATATTTCATATGTTCCATTAGGTATATACTATAATTATACAATCCACATTCTTTATCTTGATTTCATAGGATCATGTTTTAGGGAACCCATCATGGATCTTATTTATCTCTCATGGGTTTACTATGTTATGATGGGATTTTAAATGATTTTATGTTCATGTAGAGAATATATGCCTATTTTGCCATCATGTAATTCATAAGATCTATTAAATCCCTCAAATACATTAGTTAAAACATTTTATCATGATATTACATGGAGTGAGATGTAAAAAAACCCATAAGGGACTAAGAACACTAAGAGATGGGTGGGATACCTATATACATTCAATGAATTGGATAAAGCCTTATGTCTCATGAGCTCAAATGTTAGGAATTTTGGAGAAAGCCCAACTCATTATGAGAATCTATATACTACATTGCGAAGGTCTTGATAGTGATAATTGAAATATAAAATTATTTATTATTATTATTTATATGACTCATTCTTATGACATATTTCTATGTTATAGAATATTCCCATGTATTTTTTTCATAGTTAATGGGTTTCATTCATGTCTCTACATTTCTATAACTCATAGAATATATTTTTTCAAAAGAATTATATTCGGACTCATGATTAGTGATATATGTTTTATTGGGTATGATTCTCATATATTATGATAATCCACCTTGATTATATTCTCATACCAACATGCATATCTCGTTAACACTAATTAAATTTCATTGAAATATCTTATTTTTACACTAAATGAGAATCATTGATCACACTCTCATATATTTTTATTCTTTAGGTTATGTAGAAAAGTATAATTTATGATTGGTTTAAGAGGGTTTCATGTTATAACACTATTTATAGAATATGATTAAATTGTTTTAAAATATAATACACCCAATTCATAGTTTAGTGGTGGTTTACTAAATAACCAATCAAAAAAATTCATGAAAATTTATCAACGGTCTTTTCAAAACTTCCTCTATATTTTAATCATTTATTAAAAAATCACACATTCTCCCCTGATCCCCCCCTTCTCCCACGATCCCCTCCCCTTTTCCTCGGAGAACCCCACACCCCATGCAATCTCCACCATGTTGCCCCCATAACTAGCTTCTCCATTCCTTTCCCCCTCATCAGTGTTAGTAATCATCAGTGATCCATTTCCCCACAATCCCATTGAGTCTGAGATTTCTTCTACAGTTCAGCCTCCAGCTACCCTCTTCATTCCTCCCATCACTAGACCTTGATTTTAGGCATGTTTTTTGCCTTCTTTCAGTGATTTGAGGTTAGTATCCCCCCCCACACACCAAATATGATTTCTTTATTAGTTATTTATAATTTTTCTATTGGGTGTGGTTTTTTTAGATTTTAAGTGTTCATGGTGGAATCACCCAATTCCCTTGGGGATTTTGTTCAACTATGATAGAAGACAACCCAGAGTGGTTTTTTCGATTTCATCTTCTCATTTCATTAAGGAATGATTCCCATATAAGTTTCCTAATATGTTTCCTTATTTTGGATTAAATTTATCTATGGTGTTCATACTGTTTTAGTGGTGGATTTATCTCTATTTTTCTTTATCCATTTTTATACATTTTTATAATTCATACTTGCACTATACATAAAAATTAAATTTTGTACAATTTAAATTTTCTGATGTTGATAGTTCTTTTTTCTATTAGAGCTACTAAATATTTATCATTGGATGATCTCAAGATACTTGTTCCACTAGATAATGAATTTTCATATAAAAAATCTTGGAATTTTGTAACATATCCACTCTCATTTAAACATGGTTTTAATATATAAAATTAGTGGTTTTAATAATTAAAACATTGACATTGTGAACTATAAATTATTAATTAAGTTTGTTTATCTTTATTATATATTCATATTCAATTATGATCGCATCAATATTCATTAGATTTTAGAGAACTGTGTTTTCTAAATTAAACCCCCATGTTTTCCTCACCATGAATAGATCCCGTGAACATTAGTGGGATAATTTATGGAAAATATTATGATGTAATATCATCCACTTTCATATATGTTGTGTTTTTAGTAATGTGGGGAAAGAATATAGTGAAAAAAAGAAAAAAAAGAAGTGAAATAGAGTTGCATATTTATTATCCATTTTCTAGTAGGTATAAATAGTAAATGTAAAGGGGATATTATTGAACCAAATTTTTTTTGTATTATATTTTTGTTAATAAGGATCAAAGACATTGTGGTAATCTTAAAGATTTCAATATATTGATGAATAATATATTGGAAGGATTTTGGAGGTTACTAATAATATTTTGATGAATCATTGAGTTCCCTCAGAAGGAAGTTTGATGTACAATAAATTCTTTAAATGTTTTAAGGTTCGTTGTTCAACCTTATAACTTAGAAGTGATTCATGTTACGGTTTCTACTTGTTTTGATAAAATTGATATTGAGATAAGTGTTTCAAATGGATTTTTTAATATATTTTGAGTTGTTGGAAAAAGTTTTTGTAATGTTTGATATGTTTCCAAGGGAAATAATTTCATGAATAATAAATTATTAGAAAAAAATTATAAAGGAGATTGATTTCAATTTTAGGTAGTGGGTAATTTCTAAGGAAAATATAAATGTGATTTTTGATTTGATTATATTATATCTTCATTTTAGTAATTATTACACTATATATAATACATTTAAGAAAAAAATTTATTATTCCCAATTTATTTTTAAGTAATATTTAGTAGATAATTTATATTGATATAGTGATAGTGAGGCATCCAATATATACTCCTCTATTGTAGATTTATGAAGGATATCAATTCATCATGTATACACTACACGTGGGAGACATCACTATAATGGGGATTTCGAGTAAACCGTAATGATTAATAGATACTAAGGTAGTAGATTAGATTATTCAAAAGTGTCTCCAACATCAAATTTGACGACTTTACTGAAATCCAATTTTTATACATGGTATTGGATAATGAACCCTTGTGGAATTTAACCCTATGGAATATATAACCAATTCCTTGGGGTGAGCTTATAAGATTACATCATACCCTAGAGAGTTGTTTATATGTTATTAAATTACTATAATGTCTCATTAAGACCATGAGAGTTATCTATTGATGTTTAATAGTTACTTTTTCCATTGATCGATTTGTTTCACCTTGTAAAAATTACATTTATTTTAAAAATTAATAGTAAATTGATTTACGATTTTCAATAATATCTCTTAAAAATATCAATTTATTTTCTTATTTTTTGAAACTAGAATATGTGGTCTATCATATCATTGAAAAATGGGTGCTTAACACCAGTAGAATTCCTTTAAAGGAGGGTATCTTTCCTTCAAAATATATTTTTTGGAAATAGTAATATTTCTTAATTGTTTTTTCAATGTGGGATTTGATAAATTATTTTCAAAGAAAATTTAAAATTTTGTTTTCTTAATGATTTTATGATTTTTATCTTGATTATATTTAACATAATATCATCCATGATTAGTTTCCATTTTTCACAATGAAATTTTTAGTACTTGTATGAATCTTCTTATAAATTCTTGGGTTCTATTTTCTTCACTTCCATTTATCTCTTTTCCTATGTAGTAATACACATGAGTTATAATTTTATTTAAAAAAAGTGTTTCCATGTTGTGATATATATGGATAAAAGTTGCATCACATTACCAAGGAATACACCTCTGTATGCTAAGGGTTTTGAGTGATTTTTTTATTTTTAAATTTATAATAGATCAATTGAGGGGAAAATAATATTGCCATGTACTAAATGTAAATTTAGAATATGGTTGAAGTGACATGATGTATATGAACACTTGATATATTAAAAATTCCTGAATCAATATATATGTTGGATTTTGCCTGGATAATTGAATGCTATATAAAGTTTGATCTCTGATGTCAATCAATAGAATGTTCTCCCAACTTCACCATGGGAAATAAATGAAAAACATTATAAATGATGATTTCAACATTGAAAGAAAACAATATCAACATCAAAAACATATTATAGAAGCTATTTGAGGGTGATAGAAATTGTAACTTGAAAATTGATGTTTTTGAAACTATAGGACAACCAGATAAAGATTGTAACATATCATTGGTTCTTTATCTTGATTTTTTGGAGAATATATAATAGATAAACTCACTTTTAATACAAATACAATTCATGATTTAGTTGAATATGGATGTAAAGATCTATATGATGGATGTTTGAAATATTCAAACCATTATTTTCTATTGAAGTCGTATTATATCAAATTCTTATGTGGAATTAAAAATAAGTTGATGTCCATGATATTGGAATTATCACATGATCATTTTTCTAAATATAAGACCCCTTATTTTATTTAATATATAAATAAATTTTTTAACATGGTTGGTATAAATTATACAAAACTAAATGCTCATTCTAGAGATTTTAAGCTTTATTAGGGAGAGGATTCAAGGAGAATTTATTGGAAAAAATGTTCTTGTTCTAGATGGAATTCAATGGGTGATGTTGGAAGTCTGAATTGAGACACTTCATTAAATAATAAGGAAAGTAACACACCTATAGAGGTTTTTTTTTCTTCCATTTGAATCCTTGATTGAAAAACTTATTCATGTCACCAAAAATCACTGAGCATATAAAGTGGAATTCTATTTATAATAAAAATGATGGTTTAATGTGACATCCAATAGACTCAAAATCCTGGAAGGGATTTTATTCATTATATCTATATTTATCATCTGATCCTAGGAATGTGCGATTAGGATTGGTTGTTGATGGATTCATCCCATTTGGGACATTGAGCACCAGTTATAGAATTTGGCCTATTGTTTTGATCCCTTACAATCTACTTAATTGGATGTGTATACAACAAAAATATTTTATTATTTGGATTATTATTCAATGAAAAAAATATTGGAAATGATATTTATGTATACTTGCAGCCTCTAATTGAAAAATTATAGTATCTATGGAGAAATAGTGTTGAAACATATGATGCATCTTGTAGAAAATTGTTCAACATGCACACTGCTCTAATGTGGACTATTAGTGACTTACCTAGACTTGAAAAATTATATGGTTGGAACACTTACATGGATTTGAATTTTCCTTTTTTTAACTTTGATTTTGAACTCTAATTACTACCTTACACTAAAAAAGGTTTCTTCTTGTTTCATTGTATATTTCTTTAAGCATCTCATATATTTTGATTGAACAAGTCATAATTCAATAGTTATATTGATAATATACTACCTCCAAAGTTTTTAATAGCTTTGAAAATATTTTTACTACTTGGAAATGTTGAAACACAATTTTGGAAGTACTATCATGTGAATGATAGTGAGAAATGGATTCGAAGTTCATTTTCAACTAACATCAAAATGAAACAATGGAGAAAAAAATTATATTATATAAACTTATTTTTTGGGAATTTCATTTATTGTGGAATAATACTGATGTTATTCATATTGAGAAGAATTATTGTGAAAAATTGTTTTTTACCTATCTTAATGAGCATGGAAAATAAAAGGACCATCCCAAAGCCCAGAAGGACTTATAAACAATGAACATACAACATTATATTTAGCCAAATGAGAATGGAATGTATCATCCATCAATTTTTTCAATAAGAAATAGGGATGAAGATACCTTAAAATTTTGAAACATGTGAAGGTATCATATGGGTATTCATGTAACATATCATGGGTGTTGACTTAAAGCATCATAGGTTACATGGGTTGAAATTTAATGATTCATATATTTTGTAACATCAGTTACTACCATTATCATTCCATACATTATTACATGAAAATGTTACTACTACTGTACTATGATTTTGAACATTAATTAGAAAACTATGTGAGAGAATTCTAAAAACATCTAAGCTTGAAAACCTTTAGGATATATTTTTATTGACAATTATTCAAATAGATATGACCTTTCCTCTATTTTTTAAATATTATGATGCATTTAACTATGCATTTGGTCAAGTAAAATAAATTAATAATCACTATACATTATCGATGGATGTATCCAATTAAGAGTTACTTAATTTATATATTTTTTATCTTAAGTAAACATTTCATGGAACTTCATTAAATAAATAATTGTGTTTTATTTATTTAATTTCACAGATATATTGGAAATTTGAAATCATACGTTAAAAATAATTCTTAACCTAAATGCTTTTTTTCTGATGGATTTTAAAAGATGGGCATATTACCTTTTTTTTCTAGGTATTTTGATGATATTGAGACATGATTCAATCGATTTGGACATGTTGATGACCAATTGAATCTATTTCCACTACATAGAAAAAAAATAATCATTCCTATTATTGGTTGATCAATTAGGAAGAGCTCAAATGTTATAATAATAGTAATGGAATTATTATAGGCACATACATATGTGCTTATAAATAGTGAAATTTCATATCCGTTTATTTATGAGATTAGGATACAAATAAAGAGACCAATGAGAGCCCAAACATATAATGACAAATATAAAACAACATCTATTAATAATGAGTTTGTAGAATGGTTTTAATGTTGTTTATGTTTATAAATTTTACAATCAATACATATATTAAGATAACATAAATATTTTTTTAATGTAATTACATGTATGAGATGCACAAAAAAATCCCCAAGAATAAGGTTTTAAAAAAAATTACCAAAAAATGAAATGAGCTCGTCGTCATTAACGAAACATTTCCAGGTATAATCTTGAGGATATTTATGTAGGGAATTTTAAGCACAAAGAAAAATAATAACTACCTGGTAAGATACAAAGATCTTATCAATGTCTTCTCATAATTAGTTGTCATTTCTTGATGGATCAAATGTTGAATCCATCAAGATTTCCCACACATGCTTAAAAATCCTATGTGAATGTCCATCGTTAGATTTTGGGTGCTAGCACAGAGTTCTGATGACTCCTTCGATGCTCTGATGATCACTACGTCACCTTGTATGTGATGCGTGAGAGAGAGAGATCAAACCTAACTTCTCGATCCAAAGCCTCTGTCTCTATAATTTGGGAGAGAAAATAGAGATAGAGATAGTGAGTGTTTAGTTCCTCTCATGATTCTATGCCACCTATATATAGTGAAATAATAAATATTCAGAATAAACTCTTGATACCTAAATATTTATTTCCCACTAAAAATGGTAGATAATATATATTGTACTAAGTCATAAAAACATTTAAACAATTATCTCATTATTTTAATATAAATATTATATTCCATGATAATACCCGATAAATTTACTTGACTCTTCATTCCTGAAAATATTAAATAAACCTTGAGAATTTTAAACTAATATTCATTCAAATAATATATTGAATAATAAATAAATTGAATACAAATTTTTCTTAACATAAATAATATGAATTTATTTATTCATTTGGTGATTGTACATCCTTTAAGAAAACATGGACCTAATTTGTGGGGCCAACCATTTCCAAGACTCCTATTTACCAGAATATAGAAGGCATTTAAATATGCTATTGTGTGTGACCCTATAGAACCTTATCTTGATGGCAGTGAATAATATTCACATGCCAAGGGAAGATTTTAGAAACTCATAAAGGACCCTAAAGAGATAAAGATAGTCATAGAAATGATAACCAACCTATGAGCACATACTATGTAACAAAATCTCTTTGTATTTGAATTTATCCTAAAACAGGATAAACACATGTGCCATCATCCTTTACTTTGTTTATTATTTGTTGATATAACTAGATATATTTACCCTTGACTGTCATGGATATGGTCTTATAAAGGTACAACTATCCTAATCAACATAGCGTGAGATGTATTAATTCCTTAACCTTATAGTGAAAAATCCTTTCTTGAACATTCAACAAATTCCATACCACCAATGACGCACCCAACACAAGATGCAACTCCATGATTTCATTATCATGGTTTGTTTATTGCTTCAAAGTAAATGATTAAATGGAGCACATTAGAAATGATCTCGATTCATGGGACCAATACACATGTCTATAGATATAGACAACCAATGACACCCCATACATGTGGTGTTCCCATTAGTTGGTATGTCCTCATGATCCAACTACGAGAGATCACCAATTGATAACTTCATGAGAAGAAGTTTCAATGCTTATACGCCCCTATTATATGGTAGTCAAACATCTACTATGTCTATTAAGTGTGATGTATCTTGAAAATAGGATATATTTTTTAGATTAATGTCATATTATCTCAAGGTTCTCATAATAGCCTAGGATCTTCTATAACCTTTTTATATGATATTTAATCTATTGACATTACCATTAACTAGTGGATGTAGAAATATCTACACTAAAATGGTAAGAATAAATCATGTACATCTGGAGACAATTTTTTATACATCCATGTTATCTCTCACATGATTAATACCATGTTTCTCCTGAGTCACAACTTTAGTCTCTGGGCCTACCATGGTTTCTCTGCATGACATTTCTGTTATTTGATACCTCATCTCCTTGAGTAAAAATTATCAAGATATCGTATCCATAAGTATATCCCTTTTTTCCAATATCATAACATGACATGTTTTCTAGTAAGAGTATTTTAATTTACAATATTACAATTCTTTATTTTCTACGTGTGATTCCAATAACTATAAAAAATCATATTTGTTTAACTAATTCTTAGCTTCCTCAAAAGCTAAAATGCACTTGGTATTTTTAGGTATGGATACCAAAAGATTATATGGTCTTGACTCTCTCATAAACATATCCTATCTATGATAGTAGATCCCATTTACCTAAGTAGGACTAGTTTGTGTCCCCTCAAAATTGTATCCTTTGTTCTCCACTTACCAGGTACATAACTTGTATACTTTCTCAAGTTCAAATGGATTGTTATGACTACTTCCCATTAAGTTCTCTACGAAATAAATGATATTTTCCTACTACAATGTATATCATAGAAGTATCAATTTTTTTTACACATCATGGAACACATAATTGATACATTGATTAAGTGAATGTATATCAACTCACTATGTTAATGTCCTCCCATGTCTCAGATATGTCAACCTAGAGGGATTATGCGATGTGACACTAGCCATAATTCTTCCCCTTAATTTTTCCAACGTGTATTTTTTAACACCATGTAACTTTATGTGTGACTAATTAGGTCCATGAAACCATTAGGTATACCATAGTAGATCTTGTTCCCTAGAACATAGGTTTCAATGTTAATTCAATCACTACAGAATTGCTTTCATCCCAATCTTAGAAAAATAAAAGACCAATATCTACCTTCTATATTTTTTCTAATCATATTTTACCTAGAAAATGATGGATCTCCCACTAACCACTGGAAAACACATATAAATGACTCATTCCAAATAAATATTCTATGATCATGATTCTTACCTCAATCCAAAATAGGATTTTAGTCACATTCAAACATTATTATCATTCGATGATATGGTCATCCCTTTCTAGTTGTGTCATTTAAACACCTTCCAAGAATAGTGGTCATGAAATCCATTGCTTAATAAGAAGATCATATAATGTAGCTATGAAAAATAAAATTCTAATTTATTTAGGCATAATGGTATAGTGTAAAAAATCAATCCTTATTCATAGTATTCTTATACCATCCATCTATAATTTTATTTGAATACCCACCAGAGTATTCAATTTTAAAAGACCCTTTCCACATTGATACATTGAATCCATTATTTAATTAAAATTGTTCATACCAATCTTTGTTAATTTCCATATACTGTGTACTTTTCAAAAATATTATTTTCAAGGAATAATGTATAATTGACCATGGTGAATTCAAGACCATCACTATGTTTTTAACCTTTCTACGTAGTATGTGTCTTTAGAACATTCATTCTCCACATGTACATATGGAACTAGTTCCTATGCCAACTATATGTACATCTCAATCATTGACTAAACCCAAGTCAATATGGATCTCACTATCTCTAATATAGATGTTAACCCTTTTATAGAAATTTATTCCATCACTTAACAACCAATTTTCTATCATATTGATATATGTAATATCCTAATATAATATTATGATAATTACCATAGGAGCATAATTTGTTTTTTCTTGATGTAGGTTTGTTTATGTCCTGACAAACACTTTGTATCTAAACACATGTATTATAACATAATCTATTTCCATCATAATATGAATCTATTGATATCCATTTGTCAACATAATTGGAATATGGTTATATGAAATTGTTGTTATTTTCGAAGCATGTTATCAAATATAATGGATGTTTCTTCAAGTGACAACATTAAAACTACTAACATCATAACATTGATGTATAAAATGTTAATTTTGGAATTTATCCATGATAAATTTTTTTGATCAATTTTAATATGTAATACTTCATCATATATCCTACTCATTAACATTAATTCCTTGATGTAGATAAGGAAATGCGCGTTTATGAATTACTACACACTGCATTATATTGATCGATGATTTCTTGGTCATGTTATTCTTTGGCATGTCAGCCAAAAGCTTCTTATATCTTCTGACCATAAAAATTTCATACATAAGTTTTAGATTATTTAATGACTTAATGGAATCTAATGATGTATATTTACCGCAAGATTACCAAAGGAATAGTTTACACTCACTTGTTGGGCTAATTCTAAAAGCATGTGGCTTACCTTTATTTCTAAAGGTTCCATTGTCTAAAATAAAGTATATATGTCGATAATAACTAAGGTGCTTACATTTTCTATGTATAAATAATATATTGAGGATATTCTTGATGTCCACTTTAGTTTTTCTTGAAAAATAATTATCTTACCACAACTGGTAATTTTGTTTTACATTTTGTATTCATTAGATATTGTCTAAGATTCATGTGTCTCTAAACTATTGGTTGTGTATTAAACACCACAAACAACATTCATTCATTATCCTGGTATAATGTTTCCATGTGTACAAGGAAACATTAAATAAATGTTTTTTTGGTTATACAAAATTATAGTTTTACAATAATCTTTCAGTTGGAAATATAGAAGTCATGTACTTCTCACCACTAATATAGGAATCACCCTTGCTCTGCTAGTTGGAGAATACACCTCAATTTTAGTAATATTTATATACTTGGTTACTATATTTAGATACTAAAGTGACAAGAATATTTTATATAATACCAAATAAGTAAGATTGAAAAATTAATTTTATGTTGATTAATATACTTGAAGAAGAAGAGAGTAACATTCTTCTTCAATTCAGTTTATTGAGATTAAACATCCACAGTTTTATTTCATGATATGAAATGGAAATAAACTTTTATTAATATACAACATCATTGCATTTATGTATGTTGTGAATGTGCTTCTAGCATTACTTTCCATTGGTCTTTTCACCATTCATTTCAATTTTTTTACCATAATAATCGGAGATAAACTTGTCTTTTATATTCTTATTACTTGAGAACCATTTCCCAAAAGGAAATGATGTGTTTACTCTAAAAAGTTTTTTTGTAACCATAATCGAAATTAGAGTAAAAAAGTGAACATGATTTTAGAATGAGATGTTTTGAATGATTGTGACCTGACTTCCAATTTACACATATCCTGTGTAATCATCACATTAATATATTGCTTCACTTTCTCCACAAAAACTTCTCAGAGATGAGACTACATGTTATATCACCCATTTCCTAATGTAGTGACCACAACTAACATCAGATGTATTTGATATCATAATGACATGACCATCAAAAGCTTAACACATGATTCTTCTGTAAGCATATTTCCCACCCTCGCTTCATGTGGTGTCTTAATAGGTATAGTGACACCAGCACCTTGAATTGTCTATATCATAGTATTGGGCACAAGAACCTATACTATTCTTAGAAATTCATGGCAGTGTGGAAATTTAATTTTTCCATTATTTATCACAATAATTCTTGTTGTATAAAATTACACTTTTTACCACAATAAGATTCTAACAGATTTTTAATTTTTATATTGATTATTGATTTATACCTTTTGATTTATTAATGAAATCATCAAATGTACCCCACTATTTTTATTTAATTCTAGTTACCCTCTTTACTTGAATCAGAATAAATTGTAACTTGATTATTCTAGGAGAAAGGATCCCAGAACGTCACCTCATAGTATATAATCATTGGCTTCTTCACTATATAGAGGGTTCAAGGTTGGCATTTTATTGGCTAAATGCATTAACACGTGTTTCATGATAAGTTGAGTGAAGTCCTAACATCTAAAATCATAACAAGATCTACTCAACGGTTGCCTCTAAAATGATAGAAAGTTATATTTGACTAATCCTTATAACCAATTTAGTTAATTCAACCAACCACTCTCATACGAACTCCCTGGTAGTAAGAGGCGCCCTTATCTTGGATAACGAGCACCCAGAACACTCGGTTTTGTCCTAATATGAATGATGGAAGGTGGATATGACTTAATTTTTAAATGAGGGTTTTATTATATTTATGTGAAGAAAGAAAACATTTTCTATTCCATAAGCATGTACAATGTCAACTCACTCACAACTGACCATGAAATAGAAAATATCTATCATGCCACATGTTCATTTTATATGTGCATCCTTGTTAATTATTCTATGTGATCGCACATAAACTAGACATTCAAAAAATAATAAACCATGTAAATAATAAAACGAGGACAATATCATTAGACGATAGTAATGGTTGATCCATTTAGAGAATAACAGACCAACCAAGACCCTATGGGTAATACCTTGATATGCGTCGCTTGCATCTCTATTTGTAGCAACCACTCATCCAATGTGTTAAACTTCTGTCTGGTGTGTCACCACAACATGGAGTTAAGTGCATCACTTCACATCTATTTATTAAAAAATTATACTCAATTAGAGGTAAGGGGGACTGGAGAGTATAAAATTCAATAGTGAAATGGACATGCATTCCCTTAGATATAATGACACTTAGACAACATATAGATATCCATTTCTTAAATAATTATTACAAATAACGATTACAACAAACAGATAAATATATAAACATGTACTAGACATACAATGGTCGGTCTAAGACTCATAATCAGTCTTATAGACATTAAACTAGTATATTTAAATTACTTTATAAATAAAATTAAATTTTTATTAAAATTATTTCTGAGGGAATTTTATTGAATTGAAATTCACTTTTATTTTCATTCGACAAATTTCTTCATACGATCCCATCAATTAAATTTATTTTAAAACCAAAAAATTAAATTAATTAGTTAATTTAATTTAACACCAAGATTAAAATAATTTGTCCCACATAAGTAAAATAAACATTTTAAATGTAGGATGACATAGTGAGGGTGGCTCGTGGTAGGATAGAATGGTGGCGCAGACCTCGAGATGAGATGGTAGAATCCTACAGTGGTCGGTGGCCACTGAGCTCTCATCCGGTGGGCACGGTAGAGGGGAGGTACTTCGGAGAGTGGGCTCTCTGATCCATGGGACGCAGCTGGCTAGTGGGCAGCTCACATCATGAATCCGACAAGGGGATGACAGGGGTGGCCAACCTGTTTGACAACTGATTTTTTTTGTCTTATAGAATAATCCTGTAAGCTAACCATATTATTAACATTGTTGTTCTATGCATTTTTTCCATCCTCTGTTTGATATTTGTAATTCTCACCAGTTAATACAATTATTAAAATTTTATAATAATATTATTTTAATATTGAAAAATTGATGGGCCTTTGAAATATATTGGTGGCGAGAAACTACTATTACATACACTACCTCTTATAGGAAGTTTAAATTGGTAATAGAAAACAATAATTTTACAAAAAACAACGCCTTTCGATGATTATAGGTAAAAGATACATTTAAAATAGTCGAAACTAAAACCTAGAGTGAGTAAATTATTCCATATTTAAGACACTGGATGACTGTAGCTTGGCCATCCGATATCGGATTTACTCATCGTCTCTAGCTTTAGCACTGAAATGAAATCCTATATTAAAATTAATGAAAATTTAATTTTTTTATGGATTAAAATCATCATTCATCCCCTATAATACAAATTTCAGGTACCAGAAATGCAGAGGAATCCCCAAAATGAAATTTTAAATTTTTTAGACCAACTAATGACATGAAATCATCGTCACTGGTGAAAAGCATCTTGGTATAAGCATGATGATCTTTATGTGAGCAATTTTAAGTACAAAAATAATATAAAAAAATCCTAGATAGATATGAATTTGTGCTCGAAGTCTTATCATATCCAGTGATCATTTCTCGAAGGATATTAAGTAAAATCCCCCCAGATCATCCACGCATGATTCAAATGCCAACAGATACATCAATCATCATAATCTGGGTGCTACCGTGGAGTTATGACAACTCTTTAATCACATTGGCAATCAACACATTATTTTTCTTGTTATGCATGAGAGAGAGAGCATAATCTGATCTCATGGATCAATAACATCTCTCTCTAGAATGCTGGAGATATAAGAAGATAGAGATAGGAAGTTAATAGTCCCTCTCATGAGCTCTTTCTATTCTATATATAGCGAGACAATAAATATTCAGAATAAACTCCGGATACACAAATATTTATTTCTCAGTAAATAAATGGTATATTTTGATTTCTTTACTGAGTGATAAAAACCATTGATATTATAATTTCATTATTGTACTATATTAAATATATTAAATAATAATACTGAAGCCACTAACTCGACACATCATTCCTGAAAATTATAAATGAACAATGAAACTTTTAAACTAATAATCTTTCAAATATTATATTTCGAAATAAATAAATTCAATCCAAATTATTATTAACTTGAATAATATGAAATTATTTATTAATTCTATGATTGTACAACCATGGAAAATCCTAGACCCCAATGGTGTGGCCCACAATGTCCAAAAATCATATTCATGAGAATACACCAGATTATTGAATACGTTGTAGTGTGTGACTTTCTAGGCCCTTATCATGATAGCAGTGAATAATGTTCACAATCCAAGACTAGAGACTAGAAACCCATCAAAGCCCCTAAAGAGATAAGGATAATATTAGAAATTAAAACCAACCGACGAACATGCACTGTGTAATATAATCACTATGTCTTTAAATATCTCATAAAGAAGGACACACACTTGTTTTATCGTCCTTTACTTGATTTATTATTTGTTTATCTAACTGGAAATATTTACCCTTGAATACCATATCCATGGTCTTATGATGGTACTACCAACCTGATCAACATGGAACAAGATATATTACTTATATAACAAGGAAACTAAAAATCCATTCTTTACTATTCAACCAATTCCATACCACCAATGATGCACCCAACATAAGCTACCTTGCCAAGATTTCATTATCATCATTTTTTCGATGCATTAAAGTATGTGATCAAGTGGAACACATTCACTATTGGAATTCTTGGTAATTTCGATGACCTATTTGCAATGAGATCTCGTCGCAAAATAAGATTTAGCGATGGGGCCTCGTCGCAATAGCCTGTTGCAGAAAACGCTGTCGCAAATACAATTATCTGCGATGGGCCCGTCGTACAAAATATTATTTGCGATGGGAAACATCGCCATCGCAAATAAGCCTCTAATTATATGTATTATATATACATAAACGTTTTCACGATGGGCCCATCGCTAAAACCATTTGCGACGGGCCCTTGTCCCGTCGCAATATATATATATATAACATTCTGCGACGGGCCTGTCGCAACAAATTATTTGCGACGGGAAAGTAGTCCCATCGCAAATACATTTTTAAAAATATTTAGTTATACTATTTGTGAAGGGACCCTGTCGCAAACAGTCCCATCACAAATAATAAATTAATTTTTAAAAAATAAAATTTAATAAAATTACGATTAATGAAAAAATAATATTACTATTATTAAAACAATAAAAAAATAAAAAATATTAAAATTCTCAATATTCACAATAAAATATTAATAATAATAATAAAATATTAAAAAGTAAATTATGTAATATTTGCACCAATATAAATGACAGAAAATGTAAAGAATTCATATTACAATGTTAAATTCAATTGTTTGTAATTTAAAAAAAATCACTGGGGGGTCATCTTATGGAGGAGGTGGATGAGCTGAAGGAGCTGGTGGAGGATACTCCATCCCTAAACTACGAGTTAGACGGCACATGTACTCCATCTAATCGTGATGCTGCTGCTGCCATCGACGCATCTGCTCCTCGTAATGCTGCTCCTGCTACTGCTACCGCCGACACATATCTTCTTGCTGCTTCTGCAAAGTCTCTATAAGCTCAGTCTGAGCTCGCAACTGCTCCTGATACTGTGAGTCAGAAGATGATGCCTCTCCACGAGCTCCTCTCGAGCTGGACGCCAATATCGCAACAGTACCATAATAAGTACCAGGATTCAAATGAGAGCTGATTCCAACTACTCTGCCCTTCTTAAAGCCATATCGAGTCGCCTGCATCCATGTCGCCTCATCAAAATGGTGAGCACTGGTCTGCTCAGTTGTCTCATCCTGACCCACAGCCTGTGTTTGAGAGGTTGCAGCCTCATATGACTCCATCAATTCCAATTTAACATTAAAATTGTGAACATATTATATGCAGTTAATTGTCAAACTGAAAAAATAATACTAACCACAATCTGATGCTGGCGATCACCACTAATCTCTCGAGTGGCTGGATCACTGTACATCCTCTAATAAACATCGAACTTCGTAATATCAGGACGCTTGACTGCCTACAGAAATATAAAATAAACTATTTATATTTAAAGCTATATAAAATATTTAAGAAAATATTCTTACCATATGCTCCCTTTGCGAATTGAATGTATGACTACCAGCTTGATGTGCCACCTCCTGTCTTCCCCGGTTCTGTCATCCTACCGAAGATCTCCTCTGAAATCCACCACCCAACCAGTGTAAACATAATCCATCCCAAACATGAGATGAAATGTACTCTGGTCAGTGGGCTCTACATGACTCATCAAATTCTGTCACCCCTGCTTTCTTAATGGTTGTCTTTCTCAAATTGTGCAAAAACTGACAGAAACGGTCACGCATCGAAACCTTCCATACCGCATGGATAGCATCGCACATGCTATCATCGATAGGATACCATAAACCGTACAAATAATTTATAATATCAAGTTGTTAATAAAATAAATATAAAAATAAATATTATTTATTTACGTACCATCTAGTGATGTAACGTGTCACGTCGCACATCAACAGGAATCTGTTCCCATGTGATCCATGGCTGAGAAAAATAATTATGCAAGATAGAGCTCCCCTGTCCAATAGCTACATGCGCAAAACTGTGAAAACTGAATAAAAAATAAAACAATTAGTATATATATAAATAAATTAATGAAATCTAACTAAAATATATAGGTTACCATACCTCTGTGTGCGTGGATCGAAACCAAGATGTGGTCGTCGCTCAAGGATAGGGTCAGAAATCATCAGTCGTACAAGACCACGCCCCCTCCACGTACGCCCTAAACCGCTAGTAGGCTGCGGGTCAGATGATCCAAAATCCCCCTCATCCAATGGTAGGTCAGCCTCCTACAACTCGAGAAAGAGCTCAGGGTCCATCTAAAACACAAAATTATTGTTGTTAGCAGATAGTTGAATATAACTATTATATATAGATATATATTAGTTATGATTATAATTAGCATTTAACTGTGTCAATGTTCATCTTCATCCTCTTCTCCATAGCTGTCAATGTCAATGTCTTCATCTTTCTCCTCAGCATCATCAATATCCATATGAGTTTCAGTTTCAGCATCTCTAGTCATTTCAAATTCATTTGTAACATCATTAATATCTTTATCACCATCGATCCTTAATTGTGGGGTGTCATCATCGATATTCATGTCTCTTTGTGAATCAGATGGATTTTGAGCAGTCTCTTGAAAAATTTCAATTCATTCCACTTCAGCAGAACCACATTCATTTTGAGTAAACTAATTTTCCAAAGATTTCATTTTTATTATGCTCCACCAATCGCTCAAGTCTCTTGAAGTATCACAGTACTTTTCATAATAAATTTGATGTGCCTGTTGATCCAATAAAAATGGTTCATTTACTGCAAGAAGACTTTTATATTTAATATCGACGATTCCGTGAGTCGGATGAACACGCAATCCTCTCTCAGTATTCAACCACTGACATTTAAACATTGTTATGTAATTCTATCCTTGACAACACAACTCAATAATTTCATCCAAAATTCCATAAAAGTCAACTTCAGTTTCTCTGTGACGTGATCCTCTCAAGAAAACTCCACTGTTCATTGTTTTTTTTGATTCCATGTATGCATGTATATGAAATCTAAAACCATTCACAACATATGCATTATAATATTTAACCATTTTGGATGGGGGTTACTCAATATACACAGACTCTTATCAATTTTATCAGCATATTGAGACACCTGAAATTTTTTAAAACATTTATCAATATAATAAATAATAAACGGAATTGATATTAAACCATCAATAATTTATGTTACCAGTTTTTGAAACCATTGAGAAATTTTTTTTGTCTGCGTTCTTCAAGAGAAGCTGCTGTAATTTGCGGAAGTTGTTTCTTGATATGATTATCATATAACCTACAAATAAAATAAGTTTAAATACTGTAATATAAATTATAGAATAAGTGATAGGAGAACTCCCTAGACAAATGATGTCATTTCTTCATAGTTGAGCAGAACGTATGTATGAGCTCTGTGATGTTCATCATCTGAAATCCATCATTCATGAACTCCATCAAAACCTGGATTTGGCTGATTAAAATCTGTTAATTGATTTTCCATTTCGTCATTAACATTACCCTCATTTCGTCCCATGCGATTTTGTTTTGAGGGATATTGAGATTCAAAATAATGAGAGCATAAAAAAGAAATTTCCTCTTGTAAATAAGCTTCAGCAATTGAACCTTCAACTGATGCTTTGTTACGTATTTTTTTCTTCAATTTATGCATGCATCTCTCAAATGGGTACATCCATCGAAACTGTACTAGACCACCACATTTAGCTTCATGTGGAAAATGTAATATCAAATGTTTTATTGAGTCAAAGAAATCTAGCAGAAATATTTTTTCCAGTTTACATATAATTACAACAACATCTTCTACCAGTTTTCTTAGCACATCATAGTGTGTTGTCGCTGCACAAATGTCTCGAAAAAAATATGATATGTCTATTATCGAATCCCAAATCATAGAATTCAACAAACCTCTGAATTAAATCGGTATAATTCTTTCCATTATAACATGACAATCATGAATTTTTAATCCAGTAATATAACCATTCTTAACACATCTGCCCAAATAGGAAGCATAGCCATATGAAAGTCTCAAATCTGTAATCCACTGACAAAATAATAAGCGAATCTCTTTGGATAGTGTATAAGCTGATTTTGTCTTTATTAACCTCTGTGATATGACATTTTGAAATAGTTCAAGTTCTGGTCACCTGCAAATTTGGGAAAGATCTAATCATGCCTTTACAATATCTTTGGTCTTACCTTGTGTATCCAAAACTGTATGAAATAAATTATGAAAACAGTTCTTCTCAAAATGAATAACATCCAACATGTGGCGGACCAACAAATCAGACCAATACGGAAGAACCCAAAGAATGCTCCATTTTATCCAAATATGTTCTTTCCCATAGCCATGAATTTTCTGTTGGTTTACTGTTGGTCAAAATGTGATGGGGGGTAATGAAAATACAACTGAATTTAACTCTGTACCTGAGATCATCTTTGGAGGATCATTCCTTTTAATTGTAGCTTTTCTGAAATGAGTTTTTTTCCTCTAAAAAGGATGATTGGTTGGAAGAAATATAAAGTGACAATCAAAATAGCAAGGATTTTTTCCCTTGACGAGCATAAAATATTTGATTTCTTTCATACAGTAAGGACATGATTTCAGACCTTGTGTACTCCAACCAAATAACATGCCATATGCCAGAAAGTCACTAATCATCCACATCAATGCATCTTTTAATATGAAATTTTGTTTCGTAGCAACATCATATGTACTAACACCATCACTTCACAATACATTTAACTCATCAATCAATGGTTTCAAATAAACATCAATATTCTTTTTCATTTTTCCTGGGATTAATAGAGTCAAAAGGATATAAGGCTCCTTAATCAACATCCATGGAGGAAAATTGTACGGAGTTATAAAGACACTCTAACATGAATACTGACTACCATAAGAACCAAACGGACATAAACCGTCAGTAAAAAGACCCAATCGAACGTTTCGGGCTTCTATAGCAAAAGACAGATGCAGACGGTCAAAATTTTTCCATGAATCACCATCAGATGAATGTTTCAAGCTTTTATCAGTTGAAATCTTGGTTTTGTGCCATGACATCATTGACGCTATGTTCTGAGACATAAATAAGCACTCCAACCTGGGTGTAAGGGGGAAATATCTCAACTGTTTTACTGGAATCGATCTAGACTTCCCTGGTTGAGCTTCTGTATACCCCTATTTTCCACATGTGGGACAACTATCCAATGACTCATTTTTTTTCCAGAATATAAGATGCAATCATTTGGACATGCATGAATCTTCCAATAACTAATACCCAGATTACAAATCAGCCTCTTTCTCTTATAGTAATTTTCAGGAAACACATTTTTTCAGGTAGTAGTGTTTTAACCAAAGAAAATATCTGATCAAAATAGTAGTTTGACATTGCATTATCTGATTTAAAAGACATAAATTTTGAAACTACTTCTAATTAGCATATCTTGCAACTATGATATAATGCATGCTCAGCAGACCTCAACAACTCATAAAATTAGGATGGTGCCAACTCAGGAGTTAAATCAATATCATCGTGAGTTTCAATTTTCTTCACAGATGGACCTGCAACATCATGTACTAAATTTTGAAACCGTAATGGATCCGGAATCAAGTTATTAGGATCTTCTCTCAAACTGCGTTCACCGTGTTGATACAAAAAAACATAATCTGGTTGATAACCAACCAGCAAGAGATGTCCCCCACCCTTGTCAAATGTGTCAAACGTTCTCAGAGCACATTTTTTACAAGGACACTTAATTGTGCCTTCAGAAACATATTCTAGTTTTGATGATTCAAATGCTAAGAAAACTTCAACACCCTCAACATATATAGGATTTAAACCAGAACCATTTGGATTTCTGTGCTAATTTATGCAAGCTCCATCATCTAATAATGACTGACGTTGACATACTTGTTCCATATTTGTCTACATAAAATATAAAATCAGCACTGTTTTTGAATAATTTGATATTATAAAAACACTATTTGAAAAAAAGATAAATAATTACAACTACTTAATAATTACCATTAATTAAGGGCGACACAATTTTTAGTGGATTGACGGCTACTCTTTTGTCCAACAACTCATTTAATTTCATCTTTATCACACATATTATTTCTAATTATTCCTAATTATTCGTAATAATTGCTAATTATTACAAGTTATAACTAATTATTTCCAATTGTTACAAATTTTTACTAATTAATACTAAATATTACAATTTATTACTAATTATTACAATTTATTACTAATTATTACTAATTATAACTATTTATTACTAATTTAGCAATACAAAGAAATACTTAGCAAAATGAAAACTTCTTGAATAAGGAAAGGAAATTTGGTAATCATCGTTGTGGATATGATTACAAATTTTCCCTTCATTATCCAAGAAGATTTCGTTTACTAATTATTACTAATAAAAAAATTATATTATCAATATTTAAGAAAATAAGTATATTAATATTATTAAAATAATAAAATATTTATAAAATATTAAAATTATCAATATTTGCAATAGACTTTGCTCTATTCTTAACATGTTCAAATCTCAAAGGGTAATCAATTGTCAAGTCATTCGCAATAAAAAGTTTGTGTCACTCATGTCCAATGTAAGCTCTATAATTGTATTTGCATGGTTGATCACCTCATAAGTAGTGTTGCAATAGGATGACCGAAGTAATGAAGTTCTCATCTCTAAGAATCATCTCAAATGACGCTTTACATAGATCATTATTCCTTAAAAATTTGAGGGGATATCAGTATCTTTCCCTTAAATTTTCAAGGAATAATGGTCAATGTAAAGGTTAATGTGAGATAATTCTTATAGATAAGAAGGGCAAGACTTGGGTTGTCCTATTGCTACACTACTTGCGAGGTGATCAACCATGCAAGGAAAATTATAGAGTTTACATTGGACATGACTGACACAAACATTTTATTGCGCATGACCAGACAATTGGCGACCTTTTGAGAGTTGAACATGTTAAGAATAGAGCAAATCCTATTGCGAATATTGATAATTTTAATATTTTAATTTTTTTTATTTTAATAATATTAATATTGTTTCATCGTAAATATTAATAATATAATTTTTTATTTCTAATTATTGTTGATTATTGCTGATTATTACTAATTATTGCTAATTATTGCTAATTATTTATAATTATTGCTAATTATTTCTAATTATTCCTAATTATTCTTAATTATTGCTAAGTATTGCTAATTATTACTAATTATTGTTAATTATTTCTTGTTATTGCTAATTATTACTAATTATTGCTAATTATTACTAATTATTGCTAATTATATCTATTTATTGCTAATTATATCTATTTATTGCTAATTATATCTATTTATTTCTAATTATTTCTAATTATATCTATTTATTGCTAATTATATCTATTTATTGCTAATTATATCTATTTAGTGCTAATTATAACTAATTATTGCTAATTATTGCTAATTATTGCTAATTATTATTAATTATTGCTAATTATTGCTAATTATTACTAATTATTACTAATTATTACTAATTATTACTAATTATTACTAATTATTAATAATTATTACTAATTATTATTAATTATTCCTATTTATTACTAATTTTAGCTATTTATTACTAATTATATCTATTTATTACTAATTATTACTAATTATTACTAATTATTACTAATTATTACTATTTATTACTAATTATTACTAATTATATCTAATTATATCTAATTATTACTAATTACATCTAATTATTACTAATTATATATAATTATTTATAATTGCTGCTAATTATTACTAATTATTACTAATTATTACTAATTATTTCTAAATATTACTAATTAATACTAATTATAGTTATTTATTACTAATTATATATATTTATTACTATTTATTACAAATTATTACTAATTATTACTCTTTATTACTATTTATTTGTATTTATTACTATTTATTTCTAATTATTACTATTTATTAATAATTATTACTAATTATTACTAATTATATCTATTCATTACTAATTATATCTAATTATTACTAATTATAGCTAATTATAGCTAATTATATCTAATTTTTGCTAATTATAGTTAATTATAGCTAATTATAGCTAATTATAGCTAATTATAGCTAATTATAGCTAATTATAGCTAATTATTACTAATTATTACTAATCATTACTAATTATTACTATTTATTACTAATTATTACTAATTATATCTATTTATTACTAATCATTACTAGTTATTACTAATTATATTTAATTATATCTTATTATTACTAATTATATCTAATTATTACTAATTATATCTAATTATTACTAATTATATCTAATTATTACTAATTATATCTAATTATTACTAATTATATCTAATTATTACTAATTATATCTAATTATTCCTAAATATATCTAATTATTACTAATTATATCTTATTATTACTAATTATTACTATTTATTACTAATTATTACTAATTATTACTAATTATGTCTAATTATTACTAATTATATCTAATTATTACTAATTATATCTAATTATTACTAATTATATCTATTTAATGCTAGTTATATCTATTTATTGCTAATTATATATATTTATTGCTAATTATATCTATTTATTGCTAATTTTATCTATTTATTGCTAATTATATCTATTTATTCTAATTATATCTATTTATTGCTAATTATATCTATTTATTGCTAATTGTATCTATTTATTTCTAATTATATCTATTTATTGCTAATTATATCTTTTTATTCCTAATTATATCTATTTATTACCAATTATATCTAATTATATCTAATTAATATTAATTATGACTAATTATTTATAATTATCACTAACAATATCAATTTCTTAGTAAAAATAAATATAAATAAAAATCATTTGAAATCTAAGTAAATTACAACTAATAAACAACAATTTAAATTAACATAAAAATTAAAATAAATGTAAAAAAATAAAATATAAATACCTTAAACTTTGATATTCTGAAGATATTGACGCCCTTTGATTGGTATCGTATAAAAAATTTCAACTAAAAGAAAATTTTTCATTGAAACTGAAGAATGAAAAGAGGGAGAGAGAAAGATCTGAATGATTTGGAAAAATAATTGGATGGGGGTATATGTTGGTTAGATTAGTTCCGACGAGGTTATTAGCGACGAGTTTTCCCGTCGCAAAGGGTGGTATTTGCGACGCGGCCAGTTGCAAATACCCTCACCCGCATTAATTACAGTTGGCAGTTAAAATGTTATTTGCGATGGGACCCGTCACAAATAGTTCCTGCCGACAGTCTTTTTGCGACGGGACGATATCCCGTCGCAAATACCCCTGCGCGGTTTGGCACGCAAGCCGCGCAGTTTGGCGCGCAAGTCGCGCCAAACTATTTACGACAGGAGACGAAAACCCGTTGCAAATAATTGTGTATTTGCGACGGTGAAATTTTCCCGTCGCAAATAGTGATTTTTCCCATAGTGATTGGTAATAATCTCATGTTAGGGGACCGAGACACATGTTCGTAGATAGGAACCTATAATGACACCCAAAACATGTGGTGTTTTTATTGGTGGGTCTGTCATAATGATCTCACTACTAGAGATTACCAAGTGTGAACTTCATGAAAAGATGTCTCAATGCTTACGAGCCCCCAAAACCTGATAGTCATACATCTACTATGTATATTCAATGTGATGTATCTAGACCATATGACATATGATTTAGATTAATATCATAGTATCTCATGGTTCTTATAATATCCTGAGAACTTCTACAACCTTTTGGCATGACAATTAATCTATGGACATTAACATTAAATATTGGACGTAGAAATATCTGCACTATAATGGTAAGAATATATCATGTATACTAATTTTATACATGATATGGTAATCAAAAGTAATGCATAGTTGGGTCTAGGAAACCCACTATTATAACAGTAATAATGTATATTTCAATTTGTGGATCATGAATACTGATACTCGGGCAGATTTGTCTAATGATTTGAAGTTTCTTTCCCAAGGTCCTCCAAAACAAGCTAGAAAATTTCGATGATTACAATTTGAACAAATTTAATTTTTTTACAGTTGATCGGTAAGAGGGTTTGAAAACACAAAATAGTGGTATATTAATTGTTTCCAATTTGGGATACTATGGAAAGTTGAATGATATTGCCAAATTAAACTACCAAGGTCATTTTTCAGTTGTGTTATTCAAATTCAAGTGGGTCGATATAACCAGGTGTAATAAAATAGATTCCACGCAATTTATATATGTGAACTTATATTTCATGATGGATGTCAGTGACCATTAATTTCATTACCTATATATCTTATCATCAAAATAGAAAATGGTATATTATGTGGAAGATGTCATAAATGAATGGTGAAGTGTAGTTGTTCACATAAAACGAAGAGACTTGTATGATAAGGGCGATGAAGTGGAATATTTGACATTTGACATTGAATCCCATCAATAATAAGAAAAAAAAATTTCTCATCATGATATTGAAAATATTAGTCTTGAAAGTGTGCATAAAATTGATTATTTAATGATAGAGCCAGACAATGGCATTAATGAAGGAAAAATTTGATTTTATGTGTATTCATCCATTAATTTATCAACCCCTTATGTAATATGTGTAATCATTCATTATCACATCTTTGAATATTTTATTTGTCGGTACTATTCATATGTTATGATTTCAAAAAAATGCATGAATTTTTTCAAATATATTTTGAGAAGTTAAATTTATTTTATTAAATGATAGAAATGACAAGGTGGAAGCATTTCACTTATCCTTGTCTACTCCCAGTCAACATTACCGCGACCACACCGATAGAAGATGAACCATCATTCTCCCTCCCTATAGCATCTAAAAAATCCTCTGTCTTCTCCTTGTACCATCCCTCACACATTCCATTCCATCAGCATCTGGGACACCCTTCATCAACATTCCATCAATATATGAGATAATGTCTCCCCATTCAACATCTTTATAAGCTAAGGAGTAGGTCTTAACTCATTTTTATTCGCAAATATATTGGAGGGTGACAGTTATAGGTAAAAAATTTAATGTGAATAAAGATATTGCACTTTTTTATACTACTAACTATTTTTTCATAAATGTTTCAAACAATGTTACTATAGAGAGAAATATGAATAGTTCAAATATCTGGAATTTGAATGGCTTGAAGATTGTTGTCCCATTTGACTATTATGGGGTCCCTATGGAGTATTCCATAGGATTATTTGGCTATATTCTAGGCAATATGGTAGCATATCTAGTTACCCTTCTGATTACCAATGATGATGGGAGGCATGTGCCTCAATCTTGGAAAAATAATGTCTTTGATTTATAGGTAAAGTTGATTTTAATACATTATGTTGTAATTGAATTTCATTATGTTATTAAATTATAATATTTTAAAATGAGTCTCTTAGTAAAAATGTTATTATACTTTATCATTTCTCGTCTTATAGCATTAAAATGGACATTTAAAAATTTGGGTAAGAAATGGAAGGATTCTAAATGGATATTATGGAATGAATTCAACGATACTTCATTGAGCACTCAATAGGTATATGATAAGATACCCAAATGGGTACCTAGAGAGAGATGAAAGGTTTTCGTTGACAATCATCATCATGTGAATCATGTGGTATTAAAATATATATTATTATATTAATATCATTTTAAAAATATACATACATATTATACGAACATTACATTGTATAAATTACTATTTAATTATACATTATTTATTTCATGATGTTTCAAGAAAAAAATCATCAATTCAAGCTAAAAAAATCACCCCACACTATTGGGTCAAAGTGTTTTTCCAAGAAATAGATCAAATCTGGTAATATTTTCATTAATTTAAATATTTATAAGATGACATTATCTGTTTCATATATTAAATTCTTGATTTATTTTTTTATGAAATCAAATAATATAGGGAACCAAGTCTATTGACTAGAACTCTGATTGTATGTTCATACAAAATATGAAAGGAGTCACATTAATAAGCCTATCAAATAAGTTAGGGTATGAATTCTATATTAATTATAATTACTTATTGTCAATTGTCACTATGTTAATATGTATTTCTTAAAATATGACTGATATTTGATTTATAGGTAAAAATAAAATAACTCTAGGATTCCAATACCACATAGTTCATCTCGGTCTCTCAGGATGATCCAAATGGTCCAGTACTTGGGAATTATCATCATGGTTGAGTGCGCGGGATAGGTTTGAGGCCATTTTCATCTGACATCTTTGGAAATCCATTGAGGATTGCAGCATCATCTACACTTGGTTATAGTTCCTCCATACCTTGAGATTCTTAAGGGGAGTTTTTTATAATGCAAATAATAATTTAGGAACATGGTGATCATATAATGATCTAGGGGGATCATATAAAGATGCAAGCTACAAAGGTTATCACTTTAACCAGTCTAAAGAGGTCTTTGCATTAAATAATAAATTTAGTTAAATCGCACAAATTAAAAATCATTTTGGAAACAAAATTTTATGGGTTTTAGGTTTAAAGTTAAATATACCACATTGCTTAATTTTCAATATAATTTTCATGTTGGTGCATGTAGGAGGAATTGGAGATGGATATGGAGTGGGTGTCAGTGAAAGTTCATTAGATAGTGATTAGGGTTCAAATTGGATTAAATGATGATTTATAGCTAAATTTAATAAAAAATAACACTAATATGGTGATTCCACTTGATCATCATGGAATTCACCCAGGATCTTGGGGCTTCCACTTCTTTTTTTCTATAGAGGTTTTAGTGTTGGTTTTTAATGGATTTTATTTTCTTATTGATTTAAAGAGATTCTGTATTGGGTTCATTTGGAAATGAATTTTGGTTGAGTTATTCTTATGTACTTCTTAGAGATCATTGGATTTATAAAGCATACCTACATATTTTGTAGGTGGTGTCAACTCGTCAAGTGATTAGTTGGTTATGATTGTATGATAAAAACCTTCAATTTTCTTAAAGTAATGATGAATCCTTTTTATATTTTAATGATATAAATGAATGTTTTTAATGACATTTTTATACAAAGGGTTAAATGTTTTTTAAGTGGATTGTTTTTCACTATATACAAAAACACATCCCCTTTTTATTGTATTGTAAAATCTCATTAAGAAGAATTAATCTTAGCGAACCCTTTATAATGTTGGATCCATGTTCAAGTGTTACCACTACTATTCCATAGTTTAATACCATTTTTGAGTTTTGTAAAAATTATTGGAATTCTATTAATGAGTTCAATAATAGCTTCATTAATCTCTTACTAGGATGCCCTAGGAATTTAATAGCCACTAGAATGTTTTTCTTTTCTTTCATGTCACTACTAGAAATTCATGCTATATCCATGGTTTATACCCATGAATATAGTTCAAGAAATTGTGGCTATATGGAATAGGTCCATGGCTATAACCACAGTATTAAAACCATGGTTGTAAATCTATATACATGGTTTCCAATTTCAGTTATAGCTTCTTCCACATTAGATTATATCAATCGTTCAAAAATGTGGCTATAGGTATACTACCACAATTAATAAATGTGGATATAGGTCTACTACCCCAATTCATAAATGTGGCTTTAGGTCTACTTCCACTGTTTATAATCATGGATATAGCATGTAGATACAATAAAAATTAGTTATTCACAAATTCAAATATAAGGTTAATACAAAAAACAGTTATCTCGTGACACTACTACACAACCCAGAATTCTAATACAAGGTTAATACTAAAAATCTATACTTCTGCATGATTGTTAATTAACAATACTAGATTTAAAACAAATTATAAAAATGAACTTATACCTCCTAGAAACATAGTACACCCACAAAGAGTTGAGAAAATTGTTGAACTGAAAACTGAATGGTACTTCAAAAGATAAGGATTAAATGAAAGTATATAGTATGTTTTTATTAGGAGTGAACTCATCTGCTTTTGTTGGGCTAGTTGACTTCCCAAGAATGCATTCAGGCTTATGAATTTCATTCTTTATATAGTATTCACCATTATCCAAGATTTACTTTTTTAGACATTAGATAGATATTTCCATCTCTAGAAGTAGTACCCAATAGCTTACTACTTCCTCTTCAATTAGACCAAACATGACCCTCTTCTCATCATCACTAGCACCTTAAAACTCTTTGGATAACTTCTCTAAGATCACCACAATTCAAACCATTCAATTGGTCTTCCCCTTTCCTTGAGGGTTCAAGTCGTAATTATCATTGATGATGGTCACAAATCCATCCAAGTCACAACCACCAGCATATTCTTCACTTCCTTTGTTTCACTTTCAGAAAAAATTCAATGTAGGAAATCCTCTTGTACCATGGCATCATAGCCAGTTTCCATGAATTGGGAATGGGAAAAATAAAATCTATAGAAGTATTTTACCACATCTAAATGAACTAAAAAATTAAATTTGTCCTTAGATATAAGGAATTTTTTTTAAAAATGTATCATGTTGTGTAAAAAAATTATTTTTTTATAAAATAAAAATTAACATGAGATTTTTATGGAAAAAATGAATCACTTCTTAGCCATATCCTTGTATTTTTCACTATCAAGGTTCATAATCACCACATCCACTTACAATTTAAAATTAGTGGAAACCTTTCATATTTAGGAAAAAGGGTTTTTCAATAGCAACACAATGGCACATGAAACTAAACTAGAAAATCCTTATCCCCATCCATTACAACCACTTAAAAGTTATCTGAAGTTAAGACCACTACCTTAGAAGGAATAGAATCTATCATGACATTGGTCCCTCCTTCAATGTTCTGGAATTCAACAAGTGCCTCAGTAATGCAACATCATCATACATCTAAGTTTATAAATACACTTTAGGAAACAACTGAATGGTAGCATATCTAGAAACCCTATATTTGCTTCAAACCTGCTTATTCTCATCAGAAATTGAATATTTTATCTCTAGATTTGAAACTATATATAAAAAATATTTGAGACACTCATATATATTGGAAGACAACTGGGAAATATATTGATGTCCATTTTTAATGTTGATCGGAGTAACTAGGTCCATAATCTTATTATTAAATCCACTGCCTCAGTAACTTCCTTCACTAGGAAGTCTAGAAATGATCTGGTTTTCAAAAACCAGTCCCCCTCTTTTCACAAGACTATGAATTCTCATTGAAGTCCCTACGTGACATGAACATACATTAAAAATAAATCACATATCCCATTTAGTTTTTATTTAAATTAAAAAGTATTTTATAAGTTTGTAGAGAAATTTCTAAACATACTATCCTAGAAAAATTCACAAGCTAAAATGCACACATATCATTTCCTAACCATTATATGATTCATATACCAACCAGTCAAACAAAAAATGTCAATAATGTAGTTAAAATAATTTGTTGATCAAAACTAATCACTACTAAGGAAAAATTAAGTTAAATAATAAGTAATGGTATGCTCTATAATATCAATAGTATCATGAAAAAATTTTAATAAAATAATAAGAACATTCTATACAGTTAAAAACATTGAATAAAATGAAGAAATTGGAACCATGTATGAAATACAAAATGTTTCAATAATGTAGAACAATATTATAAATATTCTGATTATTGGGGTGGTAACAACCATAAAGGTGATTACTATAATTAATTAAAGGACCCCTAATATGGTATAGATGAATAAATTCAATACATTATTAGTTTCTTATAATTAATTAATGTTTCAACTAGATTCAATTATATATCATAACTATGGGTTTTTCTTAAAATATCCTAGTTAAATGATGCATAAATTGAAAAAACAAATTATTCCCAATCATGACCTATGTCACATACATGTTTATAATTTTAGAAAGTTTAGGTATTCAAATAAATACCCCTTCTATAGTAGTTGTGGCTTCCAAGAAACCCAAACAACCTTAGTAACACAATATTCCATCATAAAGGGGATTTTATTCCTTATAATGGGTTAGATATGATTTATTAAATATCCTATAACATGTATACTATTAATCTCAACTATTACAATATCTCTAATTGGGAAACGATATCATTGTATTAATCATATACTAGTTTTAGATGACCCTAATCCGAATCACATAAACGATACCAAGGAACGGACATCACATGACCCGATGAGAACTTATTCAGCCTTAGGATATTATGCAAGGACCATAGGTCTAGGAGTATGGTTGGAGAGTGATTTACCAACTAGGTTTAATCAAAAAATAATAAACAAAACCAACACTACATTAATGAAATACATGCCATAAATTTGAAAATCTTGTCTGATATAAAATTGTATTATCTAAAATAGGATTATGTAATAAATGTATAAGATACAAACATGATATTTAGTCTCCAATTCTAACATATGGAGGAACATTAATCATACCAAAAATGAAAATGTACAACAAGAATAGATCATCAAAAAAGATTTTACTATATATTGGTTCCTGCAAGAGAGACCATATAACTACATATCCACTAAAGTAAACCAATAGGGTTTAATGGTATAATACTCATTGGGAAACCGTCATTTTTTTAACATATATGAAATACATGTAGATGTATGATTTTGACCAATTTACTCATTCACATGAGTATAGAAGAAAAAATATTTACATATAGTTATCCATCAAATCATATTTGAATTAGATAACGAAGTGCATTAAAGATCAATATCAATTATAAATGAAAACTTATTATATTGAATGGATCCGTACCTGAAATACCATCATTGATCCCAACACATTAAAAATAATATTAACAGGTTAAGGCATTGATGATTCCCTCTCCATTGAGCTAACCTCATCATATTTCAGTTAGTGGTTTTGTTACAGGTAAAACTGCATCTCATAAAAATAGGAAGGTGTATTTCATTGTTTGGTCTATAACTAATAAATGGAAGGTGGAAAGGGATATAAATACACATGGTTCAAAAAACCATCCCATGAGACATGACTATATATAATTTATATGATATCAAAATACCCCTACCAGGATTCTCATTTTATATCAAATCAGTAGCCATGATCAATGAAATCATACACTGTATGAAAAATATTTTCGATCAGTATGTTAGAGAATGAAATGTTGGAAATTTCAAAGATATAGTCATGTTTTAGATGTAATTATGTAATTAAAATTTATACACATAAAAATTTAAAAAGATGACGTACTATGTTTTTCTATATAATTCACCACACATAAAAAATAATTTACATGTAACACAATTATAACATAAGAATATGTAATACCTGTACATCACATTATGTTTTCTAAAAAAGTAAACATGAATTAAGAGAAACATAAAATATCTTATAAAACATAATTCATTTATAGATACATTAGATATTGGTGAAACCACTTCTATGTTATATGGTTTTAGCATTTTCTCGGTTTTCTAATACCTATCCAAACAAGACTATAACTATTTCATGGGTAGTAATTATGTCATATTAATAAAATTATACATAATAGACCATGTATAACATTTTTCATATCCAATACATACCCAAAAAATCCTAGATAAATCATTAATGATGGTGTAATTTATGAATTTAGGATACCCATATCAAAGTTGATTTCTTTTAAAAGTAGGTTTTCATACATAGATCGTAAATTATGGAGAACATACATTAATATTTCAATGATATCAATAATTTAACTTTAAACCCTATAATTTTACAAAATTTAGTGTAAAAGGTTTTTTAGAAGGTAAGTGTATTTATAAAATCATGTTTTGTAAAAAAGGTTTTACATAAGATTAAGAATGACAATATGACATAATTAAAAAGAAACAAGTGATGGATTTCAAAGAAAGATATATTGTTTGAGTTGGAACAAATTTTTAAAAAATAATTAATTTTAGGAATCACATCATTCTATTACCCTTGAAATCATCACATCTATTATTTCACTAAAAAATTGTTGTAGTGGGAGGTGGGGGAATGAACGTTTTCACGATATGGAATGAGGGGAATAAAAAGTGTTACAAAACATTGACTAATAAATAATAAGAATAAATTTATAAATCCAACCTATAAAAGCCCCATTACCTTGAAAGTCATCAGATTGAATAGTGATATTTTTCCACCTAAAGCTGACATAACATAAGAGTATTTTTTTTGAAAGGGAAAATCATGGTACATAATCTTCCGGGTTTGTGTCCCATACATCATTAGTCATTAAAATTACACTTGAATGCTTCCAAAAATATGGTGCAGAGAGAGTTGTAGCATACAGTGAACCAATTATTCAAGAATGCAAGAAAACCATGGAATAATGTGACCATTGAAATGAAACCCTCTTTCTATACCTTTCTAGTTATGTTTCATTCATTTTGGCAATTTCCAGAGATTTTGAACTGAATTTGAAGCTAATGATAGTATGAAAAGTCTTGAATTTAAATAAATTAATCAAAAAACCTGAATTTTTTGAACAATTTTTAGGAAACATTGCCAAAATCAAAAAGAAAAAAAAAGATATAGAAGATGAACTATAGGCAGACATAAAATATTCAAACCATCATAATGCGTTAATGGTGAGCATTGAAGGAATACAATGAAAATATATAATTTCAAAAACGTATGGTCATGGTGAACCTCTGTACCTTTACTGTCAATAAATTATCAGGAATTTTGAGACCCTATTTTTTCCAAATAAGACTTTGGAATATATTTAAATATTATTCTAGAGTGGGATGCTGAGATGGTGTGAAATTATGAGGCTTGATGTTCCTGGAATTACTTTTATAAAAATATTAAGTGTATTTTCTATTATGCATGTGAAGTTGATTAAATAAAATGGGTTTACTCATAAATGGTTGATCAGATCAAAAATCTGAGACCACTGTTGGTTCCGAAACATGATATTTTCCCTAGGCGTGACATAAAATGAGTCGGTGCGGGGTGTTCGGAACCCTCACTCATTAGTGGTATGTTAAACGGATGAATTAAATTATTAATTTATATATTTAATATCTCAAACCTGAATAACTCATAGACATGGACTTAGTTGATAAATATGAGGCCACTATTGAGTTTAGAACGTGGGTTTTACCCTAGACAGGGTATAACCTTTGTCGGCATTGGGTGTTCGGATTATGCGCCATCATGGGAAAATAATTAAATAATTAAATGATTATTTATTTAATTATTTGATTAATATATTTTTTTAACCTAATCAGAGGTTATAAATACGAGGTTATAGGGGTTTGGACTCATAATCCCTATAATTTGCACGTGAAAGCATAAACCTTATCAGGAAGAACTCATCCCTGATGAAGAACAAATAATGAATAACAGAGAAACCTTGGATCAAGGAGGATCGGACGATGATGAACATGACAGATCCTCCTCCTCTATCAATAGGCACATTATTCAACAACAATCGATCCAAACATGAGTTTGGACTTATCTTTGTGGATTCCTTTCCCTGGTTTAATTTCTCATGACGGAGGTGAATTAAGAGATTGAGTTAATTCTCAAATCGAAAAACAATTGGGTGAATACATTTCATATTTTTTATCTTGAAATTGAAATTATAGAATTAGGATAAATATCTTTTTGTCAATTCCTCATGTTCTCGATTCTCAATGATGATGTCCAAACAAAAACGACCATCGATCTGCACATAGACCATGATCTTTTCTTCTTAGTTCTTCGCGTGTTTCCCATGAATTATTCATTGCGAAATAATTAAATGTGTCAAAAACTCAATGTTTTGTCGAGCGCGGCATACAGACGCGGAGATGTTGAACCGAGGATCGCAGATCTATGATCGTTTCATAGTTTCGGGTTGGATGTAATGTATGGTGGCTCACCTAAGGTGTGGTGGTGTGGGGATTAGGTGAGACTGAAACATTGGAGCAAGATGAAGGTTCGACGCAATCCGGGCAGTTTGACGTGAGTAGGGTGGTCTCGTGCTGAGGAGACGGTGGCAGTTGGAGGTCCACGAGGAAGGCCAATGCGATGGAGCAGGTGGCTCTTGAGTAGGAGGCGGTGGTCATTGGTCGGTGAGGCAGCCTGATGCGATGGGTCAAGTGGCTCCCTAGCAACGGTGACAGCCGTGTGAAGCGAGGTAGGCAAAGTGGGGTCAGGGCAGAGCCGGTGATGACAGGCGCCTGAAGGATGGAGGCCAGGGGGTGCAGGTGCGGTGGCCATGTGAGGAACAGGGGGCACGGGGAAACCCTAGGGGAATGGTAGAAGGAAAAATAAGTAAATAAGAAAATAAAAATAAAAATATTATTATTATAATTAATAATATACTTATTAATTTGTAAAACCTTATAACTCTTGCTCGAGAAGTCTAATTCATGTGCCACCAGCGGCAGGGTGACCCCGTCAATGATACAGTATTTTTAGGACCGATTCAGAAAATTTTATTTGACCCGCAACCTGGGCCCACAAACACCTGGGAATTTATAGATTTAATATTATTGTTAAATCTTTAACCTGACATAAATCCTACATGTGATGTACGATTGAGGTGACGTAAGCTGCGACATGAACCTTTCTTTAAGACGGTCGATTCAATTCCAATGTTGGATATTAAATTATGGCTTTTGGATCAGATCCACGGAACACCTTAATAATAATAAAAGTATTATTATTGTGGAATCTTGCATCTGTCGCAACTCTTTCATACTAAATTGGATTGGTGAGTCATTAGTATTTTTGTGGCCCTAAAACTGAGGTGAAAATTTCAAGATCAATTTCAGGATTTTACATCAGGATTGAGGTGCATACCCATGAGGCCCGGATCACACATGTTGTGGTGAAATACAAATTTTTCACCGAGTATTCATTTTGGACAAATGGGTAGTCTATCTCGTGTGTTTTTCCATGAGTATCGTAATGGATTGATCCATATAATTTGTTTCAGGACCAATCCATGGGCCCTATGTGACACCATTCAAGCACAATGTGGCGGTACATGAATTTTTCATTAGATGCCCATTCAGGGTGAATGAATAGTCAAACATGCACATTTTTATCCAAGGATCGCAACGGTGTGATCCATTTGGTTATCAGGTGCCACCTGAGGAGGTCTTCTAGTAAAATTATGTTTTCACTCTTTGGTTTAACAATGAGAAATATGCGCTTGTCAGCTTTTTGTCTAGAGATATCATGCATTCTAGGAGTACAGTAGCACAACTAGGGGTACTTGATTTGTAGTTTAGCACCAGAGTATGGAAAGGTACATGGCCAAGTGAAGAGGTACAACTACAAAATGTGTGGGCCCCACATGCACCGTGTACCACTTTACGAATATTTTATTTCACATATCTCATTCTTTTGGACTTGGACATTGGCATATGAGTAGCCTATCCTGGGTTTTTTCTACGTAGAATGTTATGGTGCCCACTACAGTGGCTTCTAGGATACGATGCGCGATGCTCCAGATGAGACGCCTATCTGAGGTGGCACTGGATCACTGTAGTGGTGTTCTTTTCTAATAGGTACCGTCTAGAAGGGATGATCAGAGTTCCTCGAAGCTTTTCTAAGAGGTACAATCCAGCAGGGATGATTATAATTACTCATTGATTTTCCAATAGGTACCATCCAACAAGGATTATTAGAGTTCCTTGATGATTTTTTTGAGAGGTACCTTCCAACAGGGATTTCTAAAGAAGATTTGGGCTTACCCTCTAACTGGGCTGTGTAGTGGCCTTCCCTGACGACAGTACCTGGCTTACCCTCTAGCTAGGATAGGTAGTGACATTCCTCGATGATCATACTGAGTTTACCCTCCTACAGGGTGGGGTAGTTGTTTTCCTCGATGGGTACCAGAGCAGGACCCTTGTTTGTGAAGCACAGTGCAAGGAGCGGTTTGGCTTACCTAAGGACTCATGAGAAAGAGAGGTGCTTTCCCCACCAAGGTGCATCCTTGCGACACAACACAAAACTATGCGAGTGAGTCAGTGCCACCCAAAGCAGATAGTATCAAGGTGTGGGGACTTAAGACCCCATTCCTTAGGCATCCTAGGTAGTTGCGATGAGATAAGGTACATCTTAGATTGTTTTTAACCTGGGACTGATGGATACTCACCTTCCTGGGTTAAGCTATGAGATGGAGATCCACTCAATCCCTCATTGGGGTTTCTTTGAATGAGAATATCTATTATGTGGTGTAGCTTCACTCCTTTTGATGTACCTTGTTCCCATATCATTCTTCTTCTATTATATCTCTTACTATTCCCCTCTTAGGTACCTCTCTTTCTGCTCCCTCGAGCCTTTGAGGAATCCTACTGAGTATTTTTATACTCACTTTTTTTTAGGCTTTGCCTGCATTTGGGGTGCCCTTGTAGATGACAGACATGTTGATCATGATATCAGAAGAGCTAAGGGATACGTGGTGATTATACCACGTGTGGTGGTCATAGTTTTGTATTCTGGAGTGGGACTCTCCCATTTGTTTTACTTTTTCACCGATTGCTGGGTTTTGGCACTTTTCTAGTTGGGTGTGGATTTTGACCCTTTTCCTTCCAAATTTAATTTTCTTGTACTTGTACTATTTTGAGGACAATTCATATATTTTTGGTTTCCTTTTTAATGTAGTGTTTTATATTTCTTTATTTGACACTGCACTTTTGCATTGATTTGGCTGCATGTGTGTGTACCGATTCTTATACAAAGGCCTCCCCTAGTTTGTTGTGCCTTCAATGCAAGTCGCCAACCCCTAGCCTATGGAGGCGGGCTTGGGGTTGTTGAGGATTGAGCTCCAGTATGGTTTAGGTCGTGAAAATGTGGTATCAGAGGTGGTTCAACCCTTGAGACATTATTTAGACATTTCCCTAAAAATTTATTGGTTGGGTTTAGGGAAATAGTATCGAATTGTTTTGAGAGTGGCTCTCAAGCCAGGTAGTCTAGTGATGGTACGGGCAGTCGATGTATCCATTCACCAGGACCTTGATTACCCCCTTATTAACTCAGAACCCTAAGAAACCTATTGTTGGGAATAATGGTACATGCATCATATAGGATTGAGTCTTTGAATTTCCTTCTTGAGTCATCTCTCCATCATTATTGATATATAGATATGATCATATGATCATAGTACTCCTTCAAAATATTCATGATGTCTCTACGATGATAGAAATACAGGATACTAGCTATGGTTCGTAATGACAATCATATGAGTTACAAGGGCTCAGTTCAGGACCCATCATGTGAGCCCCTTTCTCTAGGTGGGCAGGTAGCAACACCCTTACCTATTGAGCATTATATAGCCCCAATAGAGCGGGCTGAGGATGTGCGTAGGCTAAGCACACTTCGCGAGTTCTAGATCTAAATACCACTAAGGACTTGCGATGAGCCATACCCTCGGACATCAGATAATTTTCTAGAGTCGATGGTCTATCTATTTAGGTTGTACGAACACCGATAAATCAGATGGTGGCTTTGGTAGCCATCCTTTTCCTCGAAGAAGCTGGACATTGGTGGAGCTTGGTTACTCAGATACATGATGAGTTATAATTATCATGGGAAAAATTCTAGTAGTTGTTTTGTGAGGAGTTATACCCATCACGCTTGTCCTCCTGTTGAATTTAGAAGATCCTCCAGTTATAGCAGGGAGTGATGAAGGTGACTGAGTATGTGACTAGGATCACAGACCTTGTGCAATAATCTCTTGACATGATCTATAACGGTTACTTCAAAGCACAAAAGTTTGAGCAGGGAATCTGAAGAGAGATTCCTTCTATCATAGTACCCTTGTGCATCCCCAAACACGCTATGGTGTTGGAGCAGAAATTGGTGATAGAGAGTTTTTTTTTCAAAAGAATACCATACAAGTGGTTGTGGTAGTGAGTGAAACACAACTAAGATGTCTGCTGCAACTAGTAGATACCCGATGATGGGATCTCAATTTAAGAGATATTCTCATGATCGGTCTCAGACATGTGGTCATATGGGGTCCAGACAACACAGAAAAAGCATGGTGGAAGATCCCCTTGTACTTTTTCACTTAAGGCATAGTTCTATAGAAGATTTTCTTTGTAGGATGTGTGGGAAGTCCCAGGCTCACCATGTGTGGGAAGTTTTAGAGTAGTTAACTTCCCTGCAGCTGACCCTTGTGGAGAAGTAGGGTATAACTTTTCATTAGTCAATGGTGTTGACTGCTTCGATTCTCAAGCACCCAAGGGAGTCTTGGTTATGGTGCACTGAATGTGAAATCCTATATGACGAGATATCCTTGGGTGTTTCACCATATGAATATTCTAAAGGATGGAATCATGAGACTCTGTTCCAAGGTAAAACCTTATGAGGATGGACCATCCCTTTGGTTCGCATTCTATGATAGTACAGAAACATCCAAGAGTTTTCTTAGGAGTGGGAGAGCTAAGTGCATGCTCATTATCCTGAGTGGTTTCCCTAGTTTTTCTTTTCGAGGATGAAAATATTAGAGGAGGGAATAATATAGAGACCTAGTTTTTTATTAATAAGACTTTGGAATATTTATAAATATTATTCTAGAGCGGGACGCTGAGATAACGTGAAATTCTAAGGCCCAGAGTGCCAGGAATTAATTTTATAAAAATATTAATTATATTTTCTTTTATGCACACATAGTTGATTAAATAAAATGGGATAAATGTTAAATAGTTGAATGAACCAGAAATATATGACCATAGTTGGGTCTAGAACACAGTGTTTCCCCTTGGTGAAACTTAAAATGAGTCAGTGCGGGATGTTAGGACCGCTCCCTTATTAGTGGTATGTTAAATGGATGACTTAAATTATTAATTTATTCATTTAATATCTTAAACCCAAATAACTTATGGATGGTGGCTCAGATGAAAAATCTGATGGCACCGTTGATTTTAGATCATGGGTTTTACCCTAGATAGGATATAACCTTTGTTGGTGTCGGGTTTTCGGCTTATGAGCCATCATGGGAAAATAATTAAATAATTAAATGATTATTTATTTAATTATTTGACTAATATTTTTTTAAACATAATCAGAGGTTATAAATATGTGGTTATAGGGGTTTGGCCTCATAATCACTGCAATTATCTAGTGAGATCACAGACCTTCTCTAGAAGAACTCATCTCTGACAAAAAATGATGAATGAATAATGGAGAAACCTTGGTCCAAGGTGGATCGAACGACGAAAAACACAACAGATCACCCACCTCCATAAGTAGGCATGTTCTTAAACAAAAATTGATCCAAACCTGAAATAATTTTTAGATCAAAAAACAATTGGTTGAATCAATTTCTTCTTGTTTATCTTGAAATTTAAATTCTTGAAGTATGATAAATATCTAGTTTTCAATTTGTCATATTCTTGATTCAAAATGATTATGGCCAAAAATACCTGACCGTCGATCCGCCCATAGACCATGATATATTTTTATTCATTCTTCACATGTTTCTCACACGTTCTTTATCACCAAATAATTAAGTGTGTAAAAAATAAATGTTTTGTTGAGTGCGGCATACGAACGTGGAGATCTCAACTCGAGGATTGTATATCTAATATCTTTTCATGGACTTAGGTTGGTTTGAATGTGTGTTGGCTCACTGAAGGCGCAATGGTGTGCGGTTCAGGAGAGGCCGGCATGACAGAGCAGGAAGGCAGTCTGGCAAGAGAAGGGCAGTCCGGTGCAAGTAGGGTGGTCCGGTGCTGAGAAAGCGGTGGAGGTTGGTGGTCAGTGAGGTATCCTGGTGTAGAGGAGCTGGTGGTGATGGTTGGTGGTACGAAAGTTATCCCAACGTGGTAGAGCAGGAGGCTCTCGAGTGGCAGTGACCATATTTGTGTGAGGTGAGGCAGGCAGAGCGGGGTCAGGGTGGAGTCAGCTGGAGGCCGGAGGTGGCGATGACATGAAGCTGAAGGGTGACAGCGAGGGGTGTGGTCGTAACAGCTACGTGAGGAATAGGGGGGTGCGAGGAAACCTTAGGGGAAGGGTAGGAGGAAAATAAATAAATAAGAAAATAAAAAATTGTTATTATTGTTAATAATAATAATATTAATTTATTTAACCCCATAAATCTCACTTAGGAACTACAATTCTCGAGCCACCAGTGGTAGCGTGACCCCATCAATGATACGGTCTTTTGTGGACTACTTCAAACAATTTTATCCGACCCGTGACCTGGGCCCACAAAATTCTTGAGAATTTATGAATTTAATAATATTGTAAAATCTTTGACCTGCCATAACTCTTGCGTGCGATGTCCGACAGAGGTTTCGTTAGCGGTGACATGATCCTTTCGTTAAGACGGTAAATTCAAGTCCAATATTGGAAATTAAATTATGGCTCATGGCTTGGATCCAAAAACACCTCAATAATAATAATAATAATAGTGTCATGGAATCTTATATCTGTCGTAACTCTTTCATACAACATCAAATTGGCGAGACTTTAGAGGCATTGTGGCCCTGAAATTGAGGTGTACTTTTCAAGACCAATTTTATGTATTTACATCAAGATCAAGGAATGGTACCCATGATGCCTGGTTCACACGTGTTGCGGTGAAATTCAACTTTTTTATCGAGTATCCGTTTTAGACAAATGGGTAGTCCATCTCATGTGTTTTTCCATGAGGATCGCAATGGATTGATCCATATAATTTGTTTTGGGGCCAAGGAATGGGCCCCATATGACGTCAGTCAGGTGCAGGGCAATGATGTATGACTTTCCATTGGATGTTTTTTCATAGTGAATGAATAGTCGATCTTGTGTGTTTTTCTACACGGATTAGAACTGTGTAATCTGTTTTGTTATTTGGTGCCATTTGAGGAGGTTCTCTAGTAAAATTACATTTTCTCCCATTGGATTGACAATGAGAAATGTGCACTCATTAGTTTTTTGGGTAGAGATATCATGCACTCTAGGAGTAAACTAGCACACCTAGGGGTACTTGATTTGCAGTTTAGTACCTAATAATGGAATGGTACATGACTTGGTGAATAAGTGGGTCCACACAATGTGTGGGGCACACACACACTTTGTACCACTTTACGAATCTTCTATCTCTCATATATCATTATTTTTTACTCAAACTTTGGAATATGAGTAGCTTATCCTGAGTTTTTTTCTACGTAGAATGTGATGGTTCCCACCATAGTGGCTTCTGGGATACAATGTGAGTTTTTAAAAATGCGATGACTATCAAGAGCAACAGCCGATGGCTATAATGGCGTGGTTTTCCAAGATGTACCATATAAAATGGATGATCAGAGTTCCTCAATGATTTTCTGAGAGGTACAATCTATCAGGGATGACCAGAGCAGATTTGGGCTTACCCTTCAGCTGGGTTGGGTAGTGGCATTCCCCAACAACAGTACTAGGCTTACTCTCAAGTTAGGCTAGGTAGTGGCGTTCCTCGATGATCGTGTCAAGTTTACCCCCTAGAGGGGTTGTGAAGTGGTGTTCCTCAATAAACACCAGAGAAGGACCCTTATATGTGTAGTGCAATGACATGGTGTGGTTTTATTACCTAAGGACTATTGAGAAAGAGGGGTGCTTTCCCCACTAAGGTGCATCCTTGTGACCTGACCAAAAATCATGCGAGTGAGTCAGTGCCACCCTAAGCAGACAGTATCAAGGTGTGGTGACTTGATCCAATTTTTCTTGTGCCTCCAAGGTAGTTGCGATGAGATACAGGACATCGTAGATGGTTTTTACCTTGGTAATGATGGATACCCACCTTATAGGGCTGAGTTGTGAGATGGAGATCCCCTCACTCACTCATTCAGGTTTCTTTGAATGAGCATATCTATTATTTGTTGGAGATGCACTCCTTTTAATATACCTTGTTCCCATACTGTTCTTATTATGTTATATCTATTACTGCTCCCCTCTTTAGTACCTCTCTTGCTCCTCCCCTGAGCATTTGAGGCATCCAAATGAGTATTTTTATACTCACCCCTACTTGGTCTTTGCCTGAATTTGGTGTGCCCTTGTAGATGACAGACATGTTGATTGTGATATCATAGGAGAATAAAGATACAAGGTGCCTGGACTGCATGTTTTGGTAATATCTTGGGATTTAGTAGAGGGACTCTCACAGTTGTTTCTCTTTTTCACCAGTTGTTAGGATGTGGAAATTTTCTAGTTGGGTGTGGATTTTCCCCCTTTTCTTTTCAGCTTTACTTTTATTGTACTTTTAGTATTTATAGTTCGATGCATATATGATTGAATTACTTTTTTACAGTAGTGTTTTATCTCTATTTAATTTCCTCTATACTTATGCACTGAGTTAGTTGCGGGTGTGTGTATAGTTTCTTAGGCAAAGGACCCCCTAGTATGGTGTGCCTTCGGCGCTAGTCGCCTACCCCTGGCCTATAGAGGCAGGCTTTGGGTAGTTTAGGATCGATACCCAGTATGGATCGGTTCATGATAAGGAAGATTAAGGGAGGGAAGCTATGAAGATTAATTGATTTTTATCAGTTTCTGTATCTTTGATTTTCTACTGGATTCATCATCAATTTTAGGTTTTACAATAACCAGACTTCGATTATCACCATTCTTCACAAACTCATGTAAAATATAAATTAGGGAAAAGAAATATAAAATTAAATAGAAATGTTTATGTATATGAAATAGTAAATTTAAATAGAATTACTAACACGAACAACAAAAAAATATTACCCACATCAACTCACCATCCAAATAATTGGTGCTACTAGTGGAGGCCAATATATGATAATTTTTTCAATAGTTTCATTATATGGAGTATATTAGCACATGGAAGGGGCGTGAACTACAAATAACACATTAGAAATATAACAACATGAGTAATGAAATTTCTAAATAATTTCAATTGGGATTTTTTTTTTATAATTTCACATTAATTATGGCTGCTGATACAATCCTTAATGGATCAAACTTATGATTCTACAGAATTCCTATCAGCCTCTTACCATCTAAATTTTTAAGGATTTTAAAACCATTTCATTAGTTCAAACAACAACCAGTACTCCCACCTATTAAAATCAAATACAAGGTGATTCCTACAATAAATTTAGAAACAATTTAGCTTAGATTAATGACACCAGGATCAGAAACCATTGTTTTATAATATTACCAGTAATCTATCATCTGCATCAGTAGTTTTTAGTACATTCAAATTATCTATGTCCCAAAATTTAACTATATGTTCATCCCTGACATCCATGTAATGATTCTTAGTGGTTTCAAATTACAAAAACCTAGTATATTTTTTCCAAGACCATGATATGAATGCATCACAAATTATTTACTTTGATTACATTCAACATGGTATGATTCACCTTCTTTTTTAGTTACACAAGATAATAACCAATGTAATATTTATAAATTTTTTTGATAATATGAATATGCCATGCAGTATAAAAAAAATATCATGAAAGAGTCATTTGTTATTAATTTACTAATGGAAGAAAGTGTAATGGACTGTAATTGAATTGAGTATAAAATAATGATGTATAGTTCAAATTAGCAATGTTAAAACTTTATAATTTATAATTAAAAAAATAATTTCATTATTTTTTTATTTTATCATTTTATCAAATTTCTTCTATATATTGTTTTATTTTTTAAAAAATTTTTAATCCAGATTCCTCTGCTGACCATCATTCCCTATACCAATGGGCCCTAAAGGATTGAAATACATCAATGAGTAAGTTCAGAGAAATGCATTGTTCCATCAACAATATATTCCATTGTGATATATGGATGAACTGGTATATCATAGTGAACTCTTAAACTAATGTTATTATACAACCATAGATTTATTTTCCAATTAGTTTCTATCGAGAAGATAAATTTGCAAGACACCCCCTCCCAAAATAACAAAATAAAATAAAATTTTAGAAACTCAATAATGAAATATTAACATTACAAAAACCAGAGAATATATTTAACCATTTTTACTAAATTAATTTGGTTAAAGATAAAATCCAAATTAATCCTTAATAATATTTAAATGGATCGAGCAGTAGGCACATAACTGCATTTTGGAAATGTTGAGATGAATCATTCACAATCTTGGGATTTTTTTACAGATGGAGTAAGAGAAAAAAATTTTGTTTTATTCAATACAATTGTACAGTGATATCCACTAACAAACATTTATTAAACATCTATATTACTTATAATTAATAAAATAAAATATAATGAAATTTAAGTTTTGAATTTGTACTTAATAATATCTAGAGGCATCGAGCAACAGGAAAAAAAATCATACATTAAAAATAAAATTGATAAATTTTATAAATTATAATAGTGGAAGTTATCATATAAAACCCCAAAAGTAAATAACTACAAAAATTAAAAAAATATATATAGAAGATATAATATAATACCAAGTGGTTCATGATATTGTATCCTTAATTCCCTATAAATTTTCTTATATGGATGAAAAATATAGAAAGATTTTACCCCAAGACTTACTCATTATAAATGGTAGGCTTGGATATTATCCCATAATCCGGTAGGTCCTCAACATGAGATTAGATCATTTTTCACTCCATACATCCAAAATAAAATTATAATAATAAATAATACCTTACAAATGTTGTTAAAAGAAAATACTATGTCACAAACACAAGTGTGACCTTTATAAAAGAACTAATAAAAAAGATAAATCACAATAGTGATATAATGAATTACTAGCATGAAAATAAATTTATAAATGAATATAATTTTATATGATGTGATTTAACAATATACATGTATTATCACTTAAGATTTATCTCATAGAATTAGTGAACTAATGACTTTTTAATGATTTATCATAGATCCTTCTAGAATTTTTTATTGGCCTATTTAATAATTGATTATAAATAAGTTTTTGACTAGATGCAGTCAATCAAAGCTACATGATCTGGTTATGATGGGGAATAAATTTTATATTAATGATTTCATACATTAGAAAAATAAAAAATGTCAAAGTAAACTGAAAAAAATACCAGTCACATGCAACTGGAAATTTTATGTATCCAACTGTTGTTTTTTTCAGAAAAAAATACATTCCACTTTCAACAAGATAATCAACCAAAATAATAGATATAATATTTCTTACAAGAAAGTGTAAATGAAAGAAAAAATGGAGAATATTTTTTTTATTAATTTTATTAAATTATACCTCTATAATATCACAAAAAATTATAACTCTATAAAAAAATTCACCCACCATAATCAAATTTTTAGAGGGAAACACATAACATAGTCTGTGTTTAAAAAAAAAGAAAAATAATTTAGTAATGTATTAACAGAAGAGGCATTGTTAAAAAGAGAACATACTATATGAAATTTCTAAAATTCACCCACTAGAAGAAATACTGAATTGAACCCTAGGTTGTCGATAAGGGAGATGTTGTGCAGTGAAGGAGAATAAGAATGAATTTAATCAAACCAATAATATTAAACCCTAAATACCTTTGCTGGGTAAGCATATTAAAGAGGTGTAAATGGATGATATATGCGAGGAGAAGGATTTCGGGGAGGTGGAGAGGTCGCATCGAAGGCATGTTGGAGGAGGAGGTGGGGAGGGCACCTCAGAACAACGTCGGTGGGGAGGTGGGTTGGCCGCATTAAAGGCGTTATAGAGGAGGATATGGGGAGGATGCCTTAGAGAATTTTCAGTGTGGAGGTGGGTGGTCTCATTATATTAGTAGCATCAATCGAGGAGATCTTGCGAGGGTAGTGAAAAAATAGGAGGCTCGCAAGGAGGGTCACATGAGGGTTAAAAGACGAGCCTCATGGGAGAGTCTCTTGGTTGAATAACAAATTTACCCTATGGACACAGTTTTTAAAAAACCATTGCTTAAAATCAACATATAGCCATAATTTTAATTAAATCATGGCTACAAATTAAGTTATAGATATGGATTCCTAAAAATTTGGCTATAGGTTCATGACTATAGATAATTTTTCTAGTAGTGTATTGTAATGTATTTCTAGACTTGTCTATTAATTTTTACATGCTAGTAACCCATGTTGGTTACCTTCATGATTATATCATCTCATTATTGGGTGTGGTGAACATGGATATGATTTTAAACATATTAATTGAATTATTTTTGGATTTTATAGGGCTGTAGATTCTGTAGCTGGGTTTTTTTAAAATCCATATATAGCTTTGGTGTAAACCTTCAAAATATCATTACCATTTTTTGGCATAGGTAACTACCGCTAAACAAGAATTCTGGGACAGTTCCAAGAAATTAACTCTAAATGAAAATATCTAACATGAGTTGGATATCTATGCCAATATTAGTGGAGGTTTTTGGAATCCTTCACAAAACCATATGGAGGTAGTTTAAACCACCACCAACTCAAAAAACCGCCTCTATTGGGAGGTTTTATTATAGTGATAATATGGTTATGTATCCATTTTCAGAAAACATTATACCTATTGGTTTTGGGGTGTTATTTATTATGATATATAATTAATATTCAATTATAATGATAATATATATATATACATGCATGTCAAGATTGGTTCTTCTCAACCTGATATGGTTACGGAGTGAGTTGAATATGATTCCTTCAGATATATTTTGTGTGTGGGTTATATATGATACCTCCCAAGATTTATATAATACTTACTATATGTGATTCTACTTGCGATATCGATTATTATGGTTACATGTGATGCCTTTAGAGATATTGATTATATAGGTTAGACATGATGCCTCTTAGGAAGATGGTCATATGGGTTAGATGTGATGTCTCCCTAGATGATTGATTATTCTATCTGGGTTGTACTACCATATAATATTGGTATACATTTTAAGAATTATTTACTACCACAATGATAATGACTTGAGATAAAAAGTATAGAAACCATCCTTGATTTAGTTAGTCCCTATAATATCATTAGTTTTGTTGACTTTCATCATGACTAAGCCGGGGAATCATATGGTTTAGATGTGACTACACTTATTCCATATACTACCAAATGATGGAAAATATTGATATATATATATATATATATCACATGAAGAAACCATACACTATTTTATAGAAAACAATAAACACAACATAAAAAATATCATAAATGAGTCCTAAAAAAAGGTAGCACAAAGGAATATAACATAATTAAATGTTATCCAATAGTAAACTTAAACGCATTTAATAACATAGTGAATGGCCGGGAAAATCCTATAAGGTTTATACTCCCAAATAGAATCCCCATGGGAAATCACATAAAATTCATATAGAAATATCAAAAAATAAATTATATTTAAAATATACATCTAAATCTAGTCTCAAGTCTTGGTTTGAAACATTTTCTTAATTATTAAGAAACATTATTGTGTCATTTGTATAAAATTGTAAGGACCTTTCTATTACCATGGTCATTAATCTTTAACATATTCTCAGGTACCACAGTTCCCAAGTAGAGTGTGAGTATAACTTAGTTGGCCACTAACTAAAATGTCCTTAGAAAAACCTATAAATTTTGTAGAATTCAAAATATGAAAAGTTAATAAATTAAATATCAATAAATAAATGACATTTCACCTTATGGGGTGATTTATCCAAACTACTGGTGACTATACCTACATTGGATGGTGCTAGTATGGAATGATATACCCATGATGTAAACACCTACATCAAGGAGAAAAATATGTCACTTTTCATATAATAGTCAATGTGGATTATCTTTCACTATAAAATATCACTGGGTGAATAATATATTACTATTACAATATATTAATTTAATGAACCAAGTCATTAAAATTGGAAAAATTCCAAGAGAATTTTATTTATTGGATTTTTGTCTCAGAATGAGAGTTTTAATCATGTTTTTTGTGGCTTTCATGATATTTTGGTTGTAGATATCTGGTGGAAGGATGCATGGATAGAAGTTATGGGGATGAATCTATCTAATTTTTGAAGCATTGAGGTTTTAATATATAACCATTGGGGTTCATTCCATCGTGGTTTCAAATTTCAGACCAGGCTCCTCGATCTTGAGGTGTTCACATTGTGACTCATATGGGTCACACTGTGAACCAAGGCCTAGGTAGTTTTTATGGATTTTATTTAAAATAATTGTTTAGTCCCTATTTAAAATATTTCTTGATCATCCCTCCCCTCATTTGAAAAAAAAGAAGGGGGATACACCCTATTGGTTATCCATTGGCCTCCTTTTACCTCCTTCTGATCTAGGTACATCAATGGTGTTTCTTCATTGACCTTGGTAATTTCTCCTTCCCAACCATAATTTAGTTTACTCTTTTATCATCTATAAAATTTTCTCATCTAATTAGGGTTTTTTGGTGGCCAATTCCACCAAGGCATGGTGGAATAATTTATCTTTATGGAGATTTAGTGTGCATCTCATAGAGGAAGTCTTGAAAGTCAATTTTTGAGATACCATTCACCATTTATCATGATATATGTCTTTCCATAGATTTTTATTAGGGTTTAGGGATATTTTGGGTGAAATTAGCTATCATATTAGGATAAATATTTTTTTATTTTCTATATAATATGTCTTGGAGTACTTTTTTAGTTGACTACATAATGTGGCTGATTGTTTCAATGCTATTAATTCAGTTGATATGTTTGGATCTGGTTATTCAATTGTGGGATTTTTATTTTAAGTTCCTTTTTTTAATTTCATTGTGTTTATGATTGAGTTAGGTTCTAATAGACCAAATTTATGATTATATGGGCTCGAGATTGATGTGGGGGTCATTACATTAGGTAATTGTCTCCATGTAAACCATTTTAAATAAATTTCATTGAAATAATTCCAACCTTTTAGATCATATTTTCATCTGATAAGGATAATGAAATATGTAATTATTTATCCGTAAATAATAGTGGTAGTATCTTTTTTGGTTTTTACATTATTTATAAGAGGTATTCATGATAATGAATTTTCAAAAACATTCATAAGGAAGCCTAGTTTTTAGTAAAAATGTTTTAAAGGACATTGCCAAATGAAAATCAAGTCTTTGAGTAAACAGTTTAAGAAAATAGGTATCCTCATTTTCATAAGGTTTATATATACTTTGATCATTCTTTTTATATTTTTTTAACCCTTACGGATTTACTATCTTGAATTTTTTTGAGTGGAAATTATAAAAGAATAAAATGTTTAAAAGGATTTGAAGTATTTTTATTTAGTTTGGTGTTTAATGAAATGGTTTTTATATTCTATGATATTTTTAAAATCTATTATATAATCCCTATTTGGATTTTGTTATATAAAATATGGATTTTTACAGAAAGGGATATATGGGGATGGGATGGGGACTTTCATTGAGATTCCATGTTATCGCAACTATTAATATTTTTTAAAATGGTAAATGTTTCCTCACCCCCTTAAGACTATCTTTTGTAAAAAACTTGGGTATGTTGACCTAGACATTACAAGCCCCCCAACACTTCACATGATAATAGTGTAGATGTGGTGCACCCACTGGCCATTGTCGTAGTTCTAGATCCATTCCACTAATTTCATGAACTAGCCTAATTACTAATGTATTATCCTAGGTGAGACTAACCACACTACCCCATATGGATTCTCCCATGAAATCTTATAGTTTTTTCTCAAGGTTTATTATATATATGTTTTCATTCATTTTATTTTCCTCCATTTTTTAATTCCATTAATTTTATTTTATTGTTTCATTATATTGATTTCTTACAAGCTTATTCATACAATATTAATTATTCAATCAATATTAGGCTAGTATTTGTCATTTCTAGGAACATTCATAATTTTAAGATATTAAATACTATTTCACTAATATTATTACCCTTTAAATTTAATATTTTTTAATTTATTAATTAATCCATTACATTGTAATGAAAATATTTTACAAGTTTAAATTTTTTGGAACTTTTTCCCTTCTTTTTTATGCCCATAATTTGATGAAATGTTTTTAAACATGTTTATAAATAAGTGGAAAGAAATTCGTATTTTAGATAAAATGATTTTATGGAATGGTATCATGTGACCTATTTTATTTAAAAGATAAAAAATCAATTATTTATTTATGATTTCAAACTATATTGGAAAAGTTTTATAATAATTTAATCATGAAGTAAGATGAAGGTATGACTACTAGGTATAAATATATATATTATAGGTTCATCACGGGTTCCATTTAGTGAAATAGTCAATATCAAGATTTAGTTTGAGTATTTTGAGGTTCTATGTGTGGAAATTTACTTTTCCTGAGGTGATAGATATTTGAGGTCAATGTTTAACTTTTATTTTTTCATTTTTTATCTCTTGTATCATTCCATGTCATTTAGTTCACTATGTTTGTCATTTTTATATTTTTTAAGATCTGTATTATGAATCATGAGTTTTGAAATTTATATATACATTATTTTTCCTAAATTTGGATTTATTTATAATTGAAACATCTTTATTTATATGTGTGATCACTCGGTTTACTAAATAATAATTCCATACTTTGCGGGATTTACATTATATTCATGTTTTTTAGGGGAAAATATTTCCAATAATGTATCTTTGATTCATAGCCACTAATTTCTAGACTATGTGTATCATGGACACCCTTCGGGCCTACAAAGGGATGAATTGTGTACCCTAATCAGGGGTAAAATAGGTTGGTTCTTGAAAAAATGGTATTAATGTAACGCCCTGAGATTTTGAGAATTATTATTTTTTTGAATTAATTTCTCTTTTCATTTTTTTTCATTTCATATGATAATGTAAATATTTAATTATACATATATATATATATTAAAACACTCATTCAAACATTCATTTCAAATGAAATACCAACTTGTCTTGCGCTACATGTAATACCAACTTAGCTTACACTACAAGAAACATCGACTTGGCGTACGATGCACACAACACTGAGTATATATGAAACATATATCTTTATTGTTTTAATTATTTAAATAATATAATTATAACATAGCGGTTAAAAATAGTAATAAATAATTTTAAAATATTTTTTGTTTTATATAAATAAAACATATTGATAATGAAAGATAATATTTTTGGTGAAGTCCTATTGTGTTAAAAAAATTGTTTTCTTGAGTGAATCCATTTTAATAATAAAATTAATTTTAGAAAAATTTATAAATTGAATTGGATAAAATAGAATTAATTATTTAATTCATAACATTGAAATTATCCTGGGGTTAATTTTTGGGATTTTTCTGAGAAACTTCATTTTTTGAAGAATAGTAAAAAATATTGCTTTTAAGTTAAAAACTACCTTTTTGTCTAATAAAATATAAAATATATGTGATATTATATACATTCATTGTTATAAAATTATATTAATATTAAATATACTAATATAATGAAATTAATTAGGATCAACTTCACTTTGAAACTGAATAAAAAATCATAACAAACTTTTGAATTTTCTACTTTAAAACCCAGTTATTTTGTCCGATTTATGGGATTAACAATAATCTTAATTTTTATTCTTATATTATTGGAGTTTCAATAATCTGAAATAAAACATTTTGGTCAGTAAATTTTTATAATTTAATAATACCATGTTAATTTTTTACCAAAATGATTTGTAAAAGTGATTAAAATTAATCACAGCGGTTAAGGCCATATTAAACTTAATTATGGACTAAACCTTAATATTAAGGTCCCAAATGACAAATACACTTTTCTAACACCCATTTAATGTACATATTTAGGCCATAAACCTTCCACTGTTGATTTTTTTTGTTATGAATTATTTTAGGTTATAACATGTGCACACCTAATTTGTTTCTAAAAATTCCATGTGAATCCTTTTCTTTCCATATAAAAGGTCACCACTTATAACCATTCTCCAGACCTCTAAAAACTTATAATATCAACCATGATATGCCCAATTAGCCTCCAAAAAATCCTCCCATATACCTTTAATCATCACTTTGGTCAGAAACCCTTTCAAGGAATCCTTTTGGCACAAACCAAAATGGGTTACCCAATTAAGAGGTAATGTCTTCTATCAAGATCCTTTCCTTCATTTTCCTTCTCTACCAAATCCACTCTCTTTATTCCCTTATAGGGTGAAAAAAACAATATTATACATATACTAGGATGTTTTTATGCAAATTTTCTTATAGACACAAACACAATCTTCCATCTAATGGATGTTGATCATATAGTTTCAGTGTACAACGAACTACTGCCTCATGAAATAATGATTGTTCATTTATACTTTATCAACAATCATGATGGCCATTATAATGTACAATATATTTATATATGTAATATATTATACTTATAATGTATTTATTTTTCTTTATTAATTTTCCAACACACATCTTTTTACCTTCCATTTGGTGTAAATGTGATAATATCGTTTAAAGAGGTGTGGACTACCGCACCCAGAAAGCGACATGATTCGTTCACACACCAGATAGAATGTATTAAATATGGGTTTAATGAAATTATATGATATATATGATATATTAATTCGAATTTAATAATTATATATATATACAAACATATATATACATATGTCATTTACATACTTTCTTTCAATATGAAAATAAAAATGGAAAACATCGTTCAAACATACGTACAGATTACTATCTCCATGAATGGTGTATTTCATTAAGTAATTTATTATGATATAGATTATTATAATATTATTATACTGAATATACCTGATATTTATACCATTTTATATATTTTATAATCATGATATAATTATAAGAATCAACGATATAACAAATTAAGACACATGCAAAGAACAAAGTGAATATTACCTGAAGTGAAACCTTAACATAGTATCATTAACAAGAGGGTAATATAAATTCAAAATAAAAGAATATATGTTAATATATATAATAATATTATTCCATAAATGTTATATAATAACTTATATTTTTTATACAATATTCTTTTATGAGTACAGAGAGAGTCAAGACACAGGGTAAGGGGATTTCATCTCACATTTAATTTCTGTGAGATACATGTTATGTTCACCACTCTTTCCTTATATGGGGTGTATGTACTACATATTATTTTATTAAATGTATATTATAATTAAATTTATGGTTATTAAAATACCCATTTTATGAACTTTCTTTCATGGGGTTTACGTTAAAAAAGTCACCAAATCGGTAAAACAATTATTTCTCAATTTGTCTTCTTTAAGACTCATGTTTTTGTTATAAACATAAATTAATTTTTTAGGTAAATATGTTTATAATTTACATTATATATCATGAATATATGTATTTTATGATATTATATGTGGAATTTAACTTCATTTCCTTACATTGAGTGTATGATCCCAAGTTACCATGTTATAAGTGTTTATTGAGACAATCTCATCCCTTTTCATGATTGTTTACATTTATGATTACTTTGATGAATTATTATGTTCCATATATCAAGAACATCAATTAATTTCATTCTAATATATTTATTCAGTATATACTCATGTATTTTTACCATTTAATACACATTGGTACATAAGTAAGTTAAGAAAGTTTTTTTTGGAAAAACTAACTTTACCATCTCTCCATTCGGAAATCTATTTTTTCTAAAAACAGTTTCCAAGAATATTATACCATTCCCCAATAATATATAAAATAAAATTTTACCCTTTTTTTTCTTTTTCCAATATCTTCATGGGAATCTTCTTTTTTTATTTCGGATAAGGCACTTTTTTATCCTTTTTACTGTGAAAAAGGAATGTTCTTTTGACCTCATACGACATGTAAAAATTTACCCACATTAATTTATTCTAAGATCTCTTTTCAATGTAAAAAAGGATAATCTTTAAGAAAATTTTTGTAAAAATTAATTTTCAAGGATTTGTTTTTTCAAAATGGTTTCTAACTTCTTTTAAATATTTTTAAGGAAAAGGGTTTTTAAAATGAATTAATTCTTATTTAAATGTTCTCAAAATACTTTCAAAGAAATGGATTTTAAAATATTTTCAAGCTTCTTTATAAATTTTCCAGGATTTTTTTTCAAAAACATTTCAATATTTCCTTATAAGTTTTCAAAGTGCTTTTAATGAAATGATTTTCAAACCATTTTATAGCATTCATTAAAAGGTTTAAAATGATTTCAAAGAAAAAGGGTTTTAAAAAATTTTCAAGCTTATTTTAAAGGTTTCAAATGAAAAACATTTCCAAAATGATTCCATTCCTTCTTTATAAGTTATCAATCAATTTTCTATGAAAATTATTTTCAACTAGTTTTATGTATTAAAAATCCCTTTTCAAACAAGAAAGGATATTTTCCTCAAGAAATGTTTTTAGAGAATATTTTAAAATTTTCTTCCATTTAAGATGAAATCTATTGATGTTTATCATACCTTTCTAGGAAATGATATAAAGGTTCCATTCATATCCATTTTATGAATGAGTTATTCTTAATGATATGGTCTTTATGGACCCATTTCTTCTTCATGGGTAATATGCTTATGAAACCCATTTTATTTCAAGGGTTATATACTTTTGAAACCAATTTATTTTCACAGGTTATTTGTATAATGAAATGATTATGATACCTATCTCTTTTTATAATATATGATATGTTTACATTTATATTATACCCATTTAATTTCATGGATTATAATATATTCATTTATAATCTTATGGCACATGTATGTATGATTTCATTATTTTATGTGTGTGACTTATAACTCCCTCTAATGAATTGGGTAACGATTTATATCTCATGAGAAATATATGACTAGAATGATGGTTTACTCAGTTCAGTAATACCGGGCTTGAATGGGGGTTTAATCGGTTTAGTAATATGTAGATAGAATGAGGGTTTAATTGGTTTAGTAATACAGGGCTGGAACATGGGTTTAATCAGTTTAGTAATATAGGGCTAGAACAAGGGTTTACTTAGTTCAGTAATATATGGTTGGAATGTAACGCCCCGACCCCAGCTACCCAGAGTCGGTGCATTACTTCGTAACATTGGCATGATCACAAAAGATCAAGTCTCGAAAGACCGATTAGTTTAGTAGCCTTGGAAACACTAGATACATTTTTAAACGTTACATTACATCATAAAGTAAAAAACTACAATAACAAAGTATCCATAGTCCACACTCATATCCTCTTCTGACTATCCCTGCAGGTCATTCATAAAATACTTCTTCACATCCTGGAAAATATTAAAACATTGAAAGGGGTGAGCTCAGATGCTCAGTAAGGATAACAATATTGCGGAAGCTTTCATAAATAAACATTAACATTTAAGGGAATGTATAACTAAAACAAAAGCCTTTTAAACTTGAACATCAACATAAAATGGAAAAAGTAAAATGAGATAATGCCATTCACTTCTTCACATGGATATTCTACTGGTCTAATAATCACATGCAATATCAATAACCACTTTCATAATGAGAGAATGTATAATGCCAGACATTCTGAAACATTTTTTCAAGGCCTCGGCCAAGACGTCTAAAATGATTAAGGCCTCGGCCAAAACCATAAATCAAATTAGGAAAGGGCCTCGGCCAATTCCACGTCTAGTTGTCTCATGAGACCTACTGATTCATCGAGGAGCTATAGCGGGCTCCACCGGTCACTTATTAAGTCCAATACATTCCTCATATGAATAGGTTTAAACATATCATAAACCATAACATAATCGTATCACATAAAACATGCATAAAGGAAACATAACATTTCCACATTTCAATCACAAGATATCAATACAACACATTGATAAAAACGCTTTCAAAACCATTTTCAATACCAAAATAAAAGAAAGATAAAACTTTGTATTTATTTTTCATTAAAAAAAATGATGGCTTATAGAGGAAGCTGAAACTCAAATAATGGTCACGGCGACGGAGAAGTCGTTGTCGCCGCATAAGTATGGAAATAAAAACATTCCCTTTTGTCGTTTAGAAAAATTCTTCGTATAAAAAAATATTCCTTTTGAATAAACGTAAAAGTCAAAGGGGTTTATACACCGTATAAAAGAAAATTGTGTATAAAACCAAATATGCCTCAATGAAAGGAGATTGAGACGAAGTCCTTAAAAAGATAATTTTTAAAATAAAAGAGATCTATTATGTTTATTCACTATAGGTACATATATAGAAAGTAAATATACAAAATAGGACATAATAATATCATGACATAATTTGAATGTAGGAGATTAACCCAAAGAATGGAAGTTGGGTTAAGAAATTCCCTTACCTCGTGTCTGACTTGACTCAACCATTATTTAACCTCCTGAATAATAAAATAGAGTTAATATATACCTTATTAAGAACCATTTTCAATTTCATTATCCTTTTTATATCACTTATTACAATGATATGAACATTCTGTAATTATTTAAGTTAATAACGGTCGTTTTGTCGATCTTAGGTACTTGAGTCAAAAATAAAATTCTTATAATTAAAAGTTGTTCATGTGGTGAAATATCCATTATATCCAGAATTATATTCATGATTTAGATGTCATATATATCATATATATCCAGTATATACATTCATTTATAATATTACGTAACATTTAGAGGTAAGAAATGAAATGCACCGTTCATGGAGACGGTAAGCCGTACGTACACATGAACGCTACTTTCATTTCTATTTCGTATTTTATGGAATGAAATCATAATTATATAAATGTATAATATAATTCCAGTATAATATAGTGTATAATACCATTTACTCCATCCTTTATACATCCCACATATGGCATTAACGATTCAAATCACTTTGAGGGGGCGGTAGTCCGCACTTCCTAAAATGAAATTATCGCGTTTACCCATAATGGAAATCATAAAGTATTCCATAAATGAGAAATACATAAGCATAAGTAAAACATAAACATATTATATATCATATATAAATATAGTGACATCTTAATGGCCACCTTTGAAGGTGTTATATGAGTGTTGAACAATCATCGTTTCATGAGGCAGAAATTCGCCATGCACAGAAACCGTATGTTCTTTCACCATTAGATGTAGGTGTGTGTAAGTGTAGCTCAAATAATTCTTTTAAAAACATCCTATTATATTGAGGATACTGGTGTTGTTACAAAAGAAATGAATAAAAAGAGTTTAGGTGGTTCTAGAAGAAAAATAAAACAAAACAACATTAGAGAAGACATTACCTCAAAATCGGGTAACTCTTTTTCGATTTGAGCCAAAGGCTTCCTTGGGAAGAGTTCTGCCCAAAGTGAGGTTTCTAGGAGTAATAGGGGGAAGTTGGGAGAGTATTTGGGCAGAGGTTGGCCGAACAAAATGGCTTGAATATGTGAATAAGGTGGTAGAGGTGGGGGCCTTTTATAAGTGGAGAGGAGGGGCACTCTTGGAAAGTAAAGAAAAGTCACTTTATTATAAAATGAGTTTCGGATTTTAGAGGTCCCACACATATATAATTATAGGATAAGGTGATAAGGGTTCTAAATATACCCATCCAATAGGCTTTGGACAAGTCTATGCCTTGGATTTTACATTATCTTCTCATTTTATTTAAATCGTTAAATAATGAGGTCATCGCTGCATCATCATGATGTCATAAATAATTTAATTTATTTAATGTCTAAAAATTATAAAAAAAATTCTATGATGTAGGAAATATTTTTAGATTTCCAATTAATATTTATAATAAAAAATATGACTTGTATAACCCCATGTAAAAATTGTTTTAGTTAAACATTTTATGTTTGTGTCATTTTTTTACTTTAACATTAAATAAAAGGTATTTATGTCATTTTCTAACTAAAGTGGCTCCATGGGGTCCCCAAGTTGACCCATGGCTTGTCTTGGTCGGCCATGACTCATCCAATAGGAGTAGGACAAGTTTCAAGCTCATCTCATATTATTAAAACATTATTTTTACCTTAAACTATAGTAATTACCTCTAATCGCGATTAAGAACTTAAAAGTTACTATTCACCAAAAAATTATTTTAATCTCATTGAACCACAATTTACTTCTTAATGACAACCATGTATGTCGGATTTTTGAAAATCAAATCACAGAAGTGGTAATATTTCATTTAAACGAAAAATCAGTTATTTAACTTCCACTTAGTGGTTTCACTATTCATCAGAAATTGAAGTTTTTCAGAACAATGCCAAAATTTCACCCTAAGCTATAATTGATATTCAAAATTCAAAAATGATGTCTATTTTAAAAAATTCCAAACATATAAGTTTCATTAATAAATTTTATAATCAATTCCCGCTGTCACAACAAATAGCGTGTTTTCATGAAACAATTTATATCAAAAGATTGGCAATTGTTTATGTCCAATTTCAACGTTAAATTAATTCTAATGACCACCATTGGATAAAATGGTAAAAATATATTCTAATTATACTTTAAAACCACTAAATAGTATAATTTATCACAATAAATTATTTTGATTAAAAAATTTGTTTTAAGTATTTATCACTATTCATAAAAAATTGGAAGTTCTCAGAAAATTACAAAAAATTCAACTTAGGATAATTTCGATATTATGAATACAAAAATGAAGTCCATTTCGAAATATAAAATTTCTATAATTTTAAAAAGTGGTTATTACTATTCATAACGGCTACTTTGATTAGTCGCGGTGTGTTAGAACTCGAACTTGCGTACCATGCAAGCTATTGCATTATTAAATGAGAAGCGTATCATGGAAGCTCGGGGTGTTACATTCTCCCCTCCTTCAATAAATTGCGTTCTCGCAATTTGAAATTTTTCTTTGAAAATAAAATGTTGAAAATAGAAAATACCTTTGTGGAAAACCCACATCGGAAATATGGTTAATAAAAATATAGCATTAAAAGAATGGAAGATAAGTACAAAGGTCACCGGAGATAGACCATACAAGGATTCTATGAAAATATGGATATGGAGGAGAAACAAACCATCAAGGTCTGATGGAGAGTTGTAGAAAACAGGATTAGGATAACGTTTAACTATAAGAAAATCACAAACTTGTGATTGGTTAAACGATCATTGATCCCCTAGTAGGAAAAGTTAACTGACAAAGTTTTTGTTTTAAGTTAACTTTTATAAAGTTGAGGAATTTATTTAGGAGATTTACTAAGAACGTAAGGGAATATACATACTTTTTATGTATACTTTCATTATTTAATAAATTTTTACCACAAACCCACCTTTCACTCTAAAAGGTAATACAAATAAAAAATATTCTATTTATCCTAATTGTATAAGGTTACAAATATTAACACATACCATTTAGATTAGTAAAACTATTTTGTAATAACCAGGGACTTCCTGTAGGCTAGTGGTAGGTAATAAAGGCTTGTCGCACTATGGTTGTGGGTTCGATTCCTGCAGCTTTGTCCGACGCGACGGGTTATGCCCTACCCTGCAGGTTGTCCTTTTTTCTAAAAATATAGTATTATAGTATTCCAAAAATAATCTTCAGAAATGTTTTAACCTTAAACAATACTATTCAATGTTCAACTTAATCCATCCCAACATTTATAGTTATCCAAAATACCTTTGTCCAAACTTTCTCTAAAAGGTCTCTTAATTCCAAAATCAATTTATCAGATTCCCCAAACAAAGTAAAGTTTCTCTTATTGTCACATACAAAAATATGATTACCTTAATCATATTAAAACCTTAATGAAATCAACAAGTACTGCAGTACAATCCTTATATATATATCACATTATTCTAACAACCAGAATATAATACATTAGTCTAAAAGCACCAATACATTAATTATTCTGCTTCAACTGTAGTAACAGCATAAGATTGTCCTTGATCCCTTGGCCTTTTCTGAGGTAAGTTTCCCTGACGCTTAGAACATTCATTTGCATAATGCCCCATTTCTCTACAATTGTAGCATTCAACATTGATAGCCTCTTTCTTTCCCTTGCAATCACGCGCCTGGTGACCTTTTTCTCCACATTTATAACAAACTCCCATTCCTTTTAGGCAAGTACAAGGGTGATTCTTCCCAAAATTATCACATAATGGAAAATCCTTCTTTCCCTTCTTTCCCTTTATCTGTCTCTTGTTCCACTGTTCTCTTCTTCTCTTTCTTTACTTTATTGTCATAAGATTTAGAGAATTACTTTTCTGTCTTGATAGCACATGAGACAATGTCTTCGTACGATGAGAAGGTTTGTGAGACTAATGCTCGACGAAGAAATGGTTTTAACCCATCAAAGAAACGATCAATCTTACTTCTTGGGTTACGTATATAATCTGCAGCATGCCTCGCTAACCTTGTAAAGTTGGCCTCATACATTGCGACATTCTCATCCTCCTTTTGTCTCAGACTCAAAAATTTCCTTTCCACATCTGCTCGATGGTCTCGAGGAAAGTATTTTTCTAAGAACAACTCTTTGAACTCCTGCCATTCCATGTTTGTTAATTCATCATCTTCCTTTGTGTTTTGAATTAGTGACCACCATTGATCGGCATATCTAGTGAGGCGGTAAACTGCCATGACAACTTTCTCCCTTTCACTACTCCCCAAGGCATGGAATATTTTCCCTAAGGAACTTATCCATTGCTCAGCTACTATAGGATTTGTACTCCCATTGAAGGTTGGTGGTTGTTGCCTCATGAAGCAGTCTAACATTGATCCTCCACGTTGTGGATCAGGGTGCTCCATACGAGTAAGGTTATTATTCATAACCTGAGTGAGTTGTCCCAGTATGGTAATAAGTTGATCAGCACCAGTTGTATCTCCAGATCCACAATAATTATCTTGAGCAGGAGGGCAATCCCTACACGGAGTGCGTGCATTGATACGGTTTCCATTCCTTCCACTAGGCGCCATTTCTAAACAATGGAATAAACTTGATTAGTTTATGAATCAAAATACACAATTCCATACTTGTAAAATACTTAACATAAATTGAACTATTTATGGATATAATCCATAATCATTAAAATGTTTTCTTTGAGGAAGTAGGTACTCATAACCCTTCATAGTGGTTTGTAAATAAAACGAGAATTATCCTAAGCATATCCCCCGGGAGTGTCGTAACCAAGAGTGCAGCAAGGCCCGTTGTCGTGCACCAGTTCCCGTTCGAGTCTAGCTCAAAGCAGTGTTTTCGGGTTTTACCCCTAGGTACATCTGTGCCAGAGCCGCCTCTACCTGCTCGTATCCAGACAGGGATGTATTGCTCGGAAAACTCACAACACCTCTACAATACAAAAATTTTAGGAAGTTATTCTATACTAATCTTCAAAGTCTATCTTCGAGCTATGTGCTCTAATCAGAGTTTATCTAAATCTAGCATCCAAGGTTAGTACTAAACTGCCTTTGATACCAACTATAACGCACCGACCCCAGCTACCCAGAGTCGGTGCATTACTTCGTAACATTGGAATGATCACAAAAGATCAAGTCTCGAAAGACCGATTAGTTTAGTAGCCTTGGAATCACTAGATACATTCGTAAACGTTACATTACATCATAAAGTGAAAAACTACAATAACAAAGTCTCCATAGTCCACACTCATATCCTCTTCTGACTATCACTGCAGGTCATTCATAAAATACTTCTTCACATCCTGGAAAATATTAAAACATTGAAAGGGGTGAGCTCAGATGTTCAGTAAGGATAACAATATTGCGGAAGCTTTCATAAATAAACATTAACATTTAAGGCAATTTATAACTAAAACAAAAACCTTTTAAACTTGAACATCAACATAATATGGCAAAAGTAAAATGAGATAATTCCATTCACTTCTTCACATGGATATTCTACTGGTCGAATAACCACATGAAATATCAATAACAACTTTCATAATGAGGGAATGTATAATGCCAGACATTCTGAAACATTTTTCAAGGCCTCGGCCAAGACTTCTAAAATGATTAAGGCCTCGGCCAAAACCATAAATCAAATTAGGAAAGGGCCTCGGCCAATTCCACGTCTAGTTGTCTCATGAGACCTACCAATGCATCGAGGAGCTATAGCGGGCTCCACCCGTCACTTATTAAGTCCTATACATTCCTCATATGAATAGGTTTAAACATATCATAAACAATAACATAATCATATCACATAAAACATGCATAAAGGAAAAATAACATTTCCACATTTCAATCACAATATATCAATACAACACATTGATAAAAACGCTTTCAAAACCATTTTCAATACCAAAATAAAAGAAAGTTAAAACTTTGTATTTATTTTTCATTAAAAAATGATGGCTTGTAGAGGAAGCTGAAACTCAAATAATGGTCACGGCGGCGGAGAAGTCGTTGTCGCCGCATAAGTATGGAAAGAAAAACATTCCCTTTTGTTGTTTAGAAAAATGCTTCGTATAAAAAAGATTCCGTTTGAATAAACGTAAAAGTCAAAGGGGTTTATACACCGTATAAAAGAAAATTGTGTATAAAACCAAATATGCCTCAATGAAAGGAGATTGAGACGAAGTCCTTAAAAAGATAATTTTTAAAATAAAAGAGATCTATTATGTTTATTCACTATAGGTACATATATAGAAAGTAAATATACAAAATAGGATATAATAATATCATGACATAATTTGAATGTAGGAGATTAACCCAAAGAATGGAAGTTGGGTTAAGAAATTCCCTTACCTCATGTCTGACATGACTCAACCATTATTTAACCTCCTGAATAATAAACTAGAGTTAATATATACCTTATTAAGAACCATTTTCAATTTCATTATCCTTTTTATATCACTTATTACAATGATATGAACATTTTGTAATTATTTAAGTTAATAACGGTCGTTTTGTCGATCTTAGGTACTTGAGTCAAAAATAAAATTCTTATAATTACAAGTTGTTCATGTGGTGAAATATCCATTATATCCAGAATTATATTCATGATTTAGATGTCATATATATCATATATATCCAGTATATACATTCATTTATAATATTACGTAACATTTACAGGTAAGAAATGAAATGCACCGTTCATGGAGACGGTAAGCCGTACGTACGCATGAACGGTACTTTCATTTCTATTTCGTATTTAATGGAATGAAATCATAATTATATAAATGTATAATATAATTCCAGTATAATATAGTGTATAATACCATTTAATCCATCCTTTATACATCCCACATATGGCATTAACGGTTCAAATCACTTTGACGGGGCGGTAGTCCGCACTTCCTAAAATGAAATTATCGCGTTTACCCATAATGGAAATCATAAAGTATGCCATAAATGAGAAATACAGAAGCATAAGTAAAACATAAACATATTATATATCATATATAAATTTAGTGACATCTTAATGGCCACCTTTGAAGGTGTTATATGAGTGTTGAACAATCATCGTTTCGTGAGGCAGAAATTCGCCATCCACAAAAACCGTATGTTCTTTAACCATTATATGTAGGTGTGTGTAAGTGTAGCTCGAATACTTCTTATAAAAACATCCTAGTATATTGAGGATACTGTTTTTGTTACAAAATAAATGAATAAAAAGAGTTTAGGGGGTTGGAGAAGAAAAATAAAACAAAACAACATTAGAGAAGACATTACCTCAAAATCGGGTAACTCTTTTTTGATTTGAGCCAAAGGCTTCCTTGGGAAGAGTTCTGCCCAAAGTGAGGTTTCTAGGAGTAAGAGGGGGAAGTTGGGAGAGTATTTGGGCAGAGGTTTGCCGAACCAAATGGCTTGAATATGTGAATAAGCTGGTAGAGGTGGGGGCCGTTTATAAGTGGAGAGGAGGGGTACTCTTGGAAAGTAAAGAAAAGTCACTTTATTATAAAATGAGTTTCGGATTTTAGAGGTCCCACACTTATATAATTCGAGGCTATGGTGATAAGGGTTCGCAATATACCCATCCAATAGTCTTTGGACAAGTTTATGCCTTGGATTTTACATTATCTTCTCATTTTATTTAAATCGTTAAATAATGAGGTCCTCGCTGCATCATCATGATGTCATAAATAATTTAATTTATTTAATGTCCAAAAATTATAAAAAAAATACTATGATGTAGGAAATATTTTTAGCTTTCCAATTAATATTTATAGTCAAAAATAGAACTTGTATAACCCCATGTGAAAATTGTTTTAGTGAAACATTTTATGTTTGTGTCATTTTTTTACTTTAACATTAAATAAAAGGTATTTATGTCATTTTCTAACTAAAGTGGCTCCATGGGGTCCCCAAGTTGACCCATGGGTTGTCTTGGTCGGCCATGACTCATCAAATAAGAGTAGGACAAGTTTAAATCTCATCTCATATTATTAAAACATTACTTTTACCTTAAACTACACTAATTACCTCTAATCGCGATTAAGAACATAAAAGTTACTATTCAACAAAAAATTATTTTAATCTCATTGAACCACAATTTACTTCTTAATGACAACCATGTATGTAGGATTTTTGAAAATCAAATCACAGAAGTGGTAATATTTCATTTAAACGAAAAATCAGTTATTTAACTTCCACTTAGTGGTTTCACTATTCATCAAAAATTGAAGTTTTTCAGAACAATGCCAAAATTTCACCCTAAGCTATAATTGATATTCAGAATTCAAAAATGATGTCTATTTTACAAAATTACAAACATATAAGTTGAATTAATTAATTTTATAATCAATTCCCGCTGTCACAACAAATAGCATGTTTTTAAGAAACAATTTATATCAAAAGATTGGCAATTGTTTATGTCCAATTTCAACGTTAAATTAATTCTAATGACCACCATTGGATAAAATAGTAAAAATATATTCTAATTATACTTTAAAACCACTAAATAGTATAATTTATCACAATAAATTATTTTGATTAAAAAAGTTGTTTTAAGTATTTATCACTATTCATAAAAAATTGGAAGTTCTCAGAAAATTAAAAAAAACTCAACTTAGGATAATTTCGATATTAAGAATACAAAAATGAAGTCCATTTCGAAATATAAAATTTATATAATTTTAAAAAGTGGTTATTACTATTCATAACGGCTACTTTGATTAGTCGTGGTGTGTTAGAACTCGAACTTGCGTACCATGCAAGCTATTGCATTATTAAATGAGAAGCGTATCATGGAAGCTCGGGGTGTTACATGGAATGAGGGTTTACTTGGCTCAGTAATATAGGACAGGAACAATGGTTTACTCTATTCAGTAATAAAGGGCTGGAATCGGGGTCCACCTGATTTTGTAAAATAATTTGTCCACTAAGATGGTCTTGGAATAGATTCATTTGATACTATGGTAATTAATATATTCTTATGAGTTTCCATAATTCCTAGTCTTACTCCTATTTTATTATTTTATGGATTATTTCCATTACTTTCTTTTGATTCATGTCTTATACACTGCCAATTTTTATGCCATGATTCATGTGTATGATCTTTGATATGTAGGGTATGATCTTCTATATTCATGACCATGTTCTGATACCCTTATGATCATGTTTATGCTTAAATGTATCCCATGTTAACACTTACTGAGCATTTTAGATCACCCCTTTCTATGTTTCCTTCCCAAGGTTATGAAGATATTTTTTCTGTTTTATGTGTTTAAGAAGGGTGATATTCGTGAAGAACCTAGTGGGAGATACTGTAGCTCACATATATACCTATGTTTATGTTTCTATTTTTTCAAAGGCACTATACCAACTATGGTCTTTGGACATATTTTTGTATAATATTTAAGTATTCCGCAAATGTTATGTATTGTATTTGTTTGTAAAGTGAGGGTCACTTAAGTTGGTATCAGAGAAAAGGCATAGTTAACATTTGGAAAATTGGACGAGAGAACCTTAGTGAGATCCCTAGGTTTATTTCTAATGATATTTCTAGGTATGTCTCTAAGGATAAGTATAAGGATGAGTTAACACTTAGGAAAATGTCCTGGAATTTTGGTAAAGGATAAAGTGAGTGGTTTCCAAGAAATACATCCCGGTATGGATACTACAAGTGGATGTGGCTCTGGAATAGATTTAACTATGGTTAATAACTCCAAAAAGTTATTCCAGTCTTGAATTGGGGTAATTTGGTACACGATAATGGGCCTTGCTGCACACCTGGTTTGACACTCCAAAGGGATATGCTTTGGGAATTTACAAACTCTTAATGAACCATCATGAAGGATTTATATATAACTTAGATATGAATAACCTAGTATAAACCCAAGGTGTCATATATTGTGGAAGGTGTCATGATTTAGACATCTTATAAGTAATTATTATCATGACTATGTGGTTTTATGCAATGATAAGTAATGCAGTACACTTCTGGTTTTAGTCAATGGTGGTAACCAGAAGGAAATAGATTAATGTTGAATGTGATGAAATATTTTCTGATGAGAAGTCAAGTGGGATAATCATAGGAGTGAAAGATGTCGTGATCATTCCTAATTATTTTTCACAGAACATGATTAACAATTTTTACCTTAACCAACTCTTAGAATCACCATGGAAGAGAAATAAGGAGTTTGATGAGGGTTAGGGTAATGGAGACCATGGAGGTAAGAAGATTCAGTTTCATTTTTGTTAGAAATGTGGAAAGAATCACATAAGTGAATGTATTATAGGAACAAGAAGGTTTTTTGACTGTTGAGAAGAAGGACACAAATAAAGTGACTTCAAAGAAAAAATGTAGGGTTCAGTTAAAAAAATGGATCTGAATTTTGGCCTCCTTAAGTCATTAATGATGGTTAAGTGTTTTAATTATCGAATAAGTGGTCATTATCCAACTCAATGTCTCAAGAGGAATGTTCGTGATGATAATTAACAAGGTGGTGCGAGTAATGGTTACATTGCTGATGATAAAGAGAATACAAATGAAATGTGAAAGTAAAGAGTTATTATGAAATAAGATGAGGTAACATTGTTAATCTATTAAGGATGAAGTAATCAAAGTATTTATGTATTCAGATTCAAAAGTTATGAATGATGTAAAATACAATGATTGTTCTACCTATGTTTTTTCTCAATATTTACAAGTTTATTTTGAATGTTCCCTATGGACTGGTGAAGTGATTTAATGAAAAGATGATATTTTGAATAAGGGAAGGTGACCCTTAATATGTTTTTTATGTTAAGATAATGTTATATGGATAAATATATTTGGGATATGAATAAGTAAATTGGACAATATTGATTAACTTGGAACTACATAAGAACCTATTTTTAGGTGGTTTATGCTGTCAATAATGATATTTACAATTTTTTTTGGATATAAGGAGTAAATATAATATAATTTGTAATGAGTAATCATGATTTTTTTCCAAAAGGATTTATGGTCGTTCAGGTTGTTACCATATTTCAAGAGAATAAATGATAAGGGTATTCACATGTCTGGAATGTGATAACCAAGAGCTACTTTGTTATATACTGGGGAATCAATGTTAAGCTAATTTTGTGACTCTCTTTCTAATTCTTTGGGTTTTTAATCTTTGATAAGGGTTATAAGTTTAACCATTAATGAAATGTTGAACTCAATCTTCAGAGGGGGTATTTGTGCACTGATTTTGTATTAAAAATAATAGCTATAAGTCTAATTAGTTATTACCCTTATTTAAAAGATTTATATATTATATATTAGTGTGATTTTAAAAAAATGACATCATGTATGTTGGGTGACAACCAAACATGTCCAGCAAGGCCGCAGGTATTGAACCCCTGACCGAATGATGATAAAGGTTTCATGCTTACCACTGGCCGACGCGATGTCCTGGTTAATGTGTATTTATTTTTAAGAAATAATTATTTATTATGATCTATTAGTGTTACATTTTATTTTAATAGATAATTCCATGTTGTTTTTTAGAGACAAATATTTAGACTTTTTATTCTTTATGGGTCTTAAGATCCGTTAAAAGCCTATTTTAGTGATTTATTAATCAAAGTTAATTTCTAGACATTCATTACATAAGGTAATGGAAGTAAAAGATATTTTTCAAAGCACAAACCAAGAATGATTTTTTTACATAAATTTATCATGAATTAGCCAATGTTCTAAAAGTGATAAAAAAATTGTTATCTTAATACCTTAATTTTTAATGAGATGATGGCCTATTAAATAATCACAGAATTATGACATTAAGGTCCACAAATTTTCTTTGATAATTCACTTTTTTGTGATTGATGACCTCAATCACTCCCTATAAACATCTATTCTTTTTTTTCCATGTCCAATCTTCACTCCCAACCTATGTTCTCCTATGTGGAAACCCAATTATATTTTACTTTGGGTAATTGTTATTGTTCCAAATTTCCCTTTTAAGGGAACTTTTAGTATCAATATTAACGATGTGGGTTTATATTAATGAAAATTTCAAGTATTAAACCTTTAATAACCTAGAGGAATTTAAAGGGAGAAATTCATGTTAAGGGGGGTAGAATGTAACACCGCGATATTTTGAGAATTATTATTTTTGAATTAATTTCCCTTTTTAATATTTTTTATCATTTCACATGGAAATGAAAATAATTATATATACATATATATTTATATATATATTAAAACACTCAGTCAAACATTCCTTTCACACGCAATACTAACTTGGATTTCTCTACACATAATACCAACTTGGCTTGCTCTACACGCAATACTAACCTGGCTTGCACTACAAAAAACACTGACTTGGCGTATGATGCACAAAACACCAAGTTTCTACAAAATATAAATTTTTCTATTTTAATTATTTAAATAAGATAATCATAACCTATCTATTAAAATTTGTAATAACTACTTTTCAAATAATTTTATTATATAAATAAAATATATTGACAATGAAAGACAATATTTTTGGTAATGTCATTTTATGTTTAAAATATTGTTTTTTGAATGAATCCATTTTAATAATAAAAGTAATTTTAGACACATTTATAAATTTAATTTGATAAAATAAATTTTATTTTTTAATTAAAAATGTCTAAATTTTCCTAGGGTGATTTTTGGGGATTTTTCTAAGAAACATCATTTTTTTATTATTAGTGAAAAATACTACCTTTTAGTTTAAAAATGACTTTTTTTATAATTAACTATTAAAGATAAATGATATTATAAATATTTTTTAATGAAAAATTATATAAATATTAAATCTAATAATACAATGAAATTCTTTAGGATTAACTTCATATTGAAACTAAATAAAAAATCACAACAAACTTTTGAACTTTTTCCTACATTAAAACCCGGTTATTTCATCTTGTCTACAAAATTAACACTTATCATAATTTTTCCACTTCTATGATTTGAATTTAAAAAATACAACACAAAACATTTTATTCATTATAATATTTAGAGTTTAATAATACCATGTAAATGTTTTACCAAAATTATTAGTAAAAGTTATTAAAATTAATCACAGCAGTTAAGGCCAAATTAAGCTTAATTATGGACTGAAACTTACAATTAAGGGCCCAAAGGACATATAAACTTGTCTAAGACACACTTTGTGTCCATATTTATTCTATAAATTTTATATTATTGGGTTTTTTTGTATGACTTTTTTAGGTAATAACATTTTCACACCTAATCTATTTCTAAAAATTCCATGCGAGTCCTTTTCCTTCCCAATAAAAGGCCACCACCTCTACCCATTCCTCAAACCACTAAAATCTTTTAGGTTAATCAAATATAAACCCAATTATCCACCCAAAAATTCTCCATTTGACCTTGAATCCTTAATTTGGGAAGAAAACCTCTCAAGGAATCCTTTTGTCACAAACTAAAAGGAGTTACCCAATTAAGAGGTAACGTCTTCTCTCAAGCTCATTTCTTTTATTTTCTTCCTCCACACCATATAATGTCTTTATTCCCTTATTCTGTGAAAAAATATACTCCATATAATAATATATTTTATTCAAATTTTCTAACCTACACTTACACACACCTTCATATAATGGATGTTGAATATACTGTTTCTGCATACGGTGAACTACTGCCTCATAAAATGTTGATTGTTCATTTATCCTTTAATACAAATCATGATGTAAATTATGATGGAAAACATATTTATATATGTAATATTATTTTTATTATGTATTTATGATTATGTATTCCATTCACAAAACACATCTTTTTAACTTCAATTTGGTGTTAATACAATAATCTCGTTTGAGGTAGTGTGGACTACCACCCCCTCAAAGCGATGTGATTAGTTCCCACAACACATATAATGTATTAAGGATATGTTTAATGAAAACATAAAATATATTAATTCTACTTTAATAATGATATATATATATATACACATATTTCATTTACACACTTTCTTTCAATACAACAATAAAAATAGAAAACAACATTTATGCGTATGTACGACTTATTGTCTCCATGAACGGTGTATTCCATTACATACATCAATATGAAATATATTATTATAAAATATATATAATGGATGTACATGATATTTATATCATGTTATACATTTTTTAATCATGATATAATTATAAGGATCCACAATAAAATAAATTAAGACACATGCAAAGAACAAAGTGAATATTACCCGAAGTGAAACCTTAACATAGGATCGTTCACAAGAGGGTAATATAAAGTCATAATAAAATAATATATGGTAATATATAATAATATTATTATTTAAATGATGTATCATAAACTTATATTTATTATAAATGAATATTTTATGAGTACGAAGAGTGTCAAGACACAAGGTAAGGGGATTTCATCTAACATTTAATTTTCATGAGATACATGTTATGTTCACCACTCTTTCCTTTTGTGTGGTGTATGTAATACCATTATTTTATTATATTTATATTTTACTTAAATTTATGATTATTCACAAATCTATTTTATGATCCTTATTTCACGGGGTTTATGTTTTAAAAGATACCAAATCATTAAAATAGTTTTGTCTCAATTAGTCTTCTTTAAGACTCGTGTTTTTGTTATTCACAAAAACTCTTTTTCGAGGTGCATATATTTTCATTTCAGATGATATATCATGAATCAATATATTTTCATAATATCATTTGATTAATTTAATTTCCTTTCCTTTCATAGATAGTATGATCCCATGTTACCAAGCTATAAGTGTTTATTGAGACAATCTCATCGCTTTTCGAGATTGTTTACATTTATGGTTCCTTTCATGAATTCTTATGTTCCATATATCAATAACATCCATATATTTAATTATAATCTAGTTATTCATGATATTATCATGTATTGTTACAATTTTCTACTCTTTGGAACATAAGTTAGTTGAGAATGTGATTTTAGGAAAACCTTACTTTACCCTCTCTTTGGTCAGAAATCTATGTTTTATAAAAATAGTTTCCAAGAATATTATACCATTCCCATATAGTATCTAAAAGAAATATTTACCATTTTTTACATTTACCAATATATTAAAGGGATCCTTCTCATCACTTTTTGAACAAGGAACTTTTCTATACTTTTTAACATGTTAAAGAAATATTTGTTATACCTTGTACGACATGTATGAATTTAACCGCCATCATTTCTTTAAATCTCCCATTGAATTATTAAAAAGGATAATCATTAAGAAGATATTTTTAAAATTTAATTATCAATGATTTTTTTTCAAAATACTTTCAAAATTCCTTGAAACATTTTCAAGGAAAAAGGTTTTCAAAATGTTTTGACACTTCTTTATATATTTTAAAAGTGATTTAAAAGAAATGATTTACAAAAAGTTTTCAAGATTATTTATACATTTTAAAGAAAATTGATTTGAAAAAAAAATCATGATTTCCTTTTAAGTTGTCAATGTATTTTGAAATAAATAGTTTTCAAAACATTTTCAAACATTATTTAAAATTTTCAAGTGTTTTCGTAGAAAAATTTTCTTAAAATTATTTGAATCTTTTTTTAAATGTTTTAATGAAAAATAGTTTTCAAAATTATTTCTTGTATTATTTATAAGTTTTCAAGGTATTTTCTATGAAAATTATTTTCAACTGGTTTTATGTATTATAGATCCCTTTTCAAACAAGAATGGATATTTTTCTCAAGAAATATTTTTAGAGTATATTTCAAAATTATTTTCCATCTATGATGACATCTATTTATGTCAATCAATCCTTTATTGGAAATGATGTAGAGGATTAATTAATATCCTTTCTATGAATGAGTTGTGCTTAATGCCATGGTATTTATGGACCTATTTTTTCTTCATGGGTAATATTTTTGTTAAACCCAATTCTATATCAAGGGTTATATAATTTTGAAACCCATTTCTATTCATGGGTAATATTTATGATGAAATGATTATTAAACATATATCTTTCAACATGTTATGATATATTTACATGTTTATGATACCCATTTAATTTCATAGATTATTATTTTTTAATTCATAATCTTGTGGAACATGTATATATGTTTCATTATGTGATTAGTGGGACCTATATCTCCCTCCAATTTACTGGGTAAAGATTTATATGTCATGATATAGACATGGATAGAATGAGGGTTTACTTGGTTCAATAATATAGGGCTATAATGAGGGTTTACTCAGTTTAGTAATATTGGACTGGAATGAGGGTTTACTTAGTTTAGTAATAAAGTTCTAGAATGAGGCTTTACTTGGTTCAGTAATACTATGATAGAATAAGGGTTTACTTAGTTCAGTAATACAAGGCTAGAAGGGGGTTCACCGAATTCAGTAGAAGACTTATTCCACTAATATGGTCTTGGAATTGATGCCTTGGATACTATGGAAATCAGTATATTCTTATGTGTTGCCGTAATTCCATGTCTTACTTCTATATTATTCTTTCATGGATTATGTCATTTGCATTCTTTTTATTCATGTCTTATAAAATACTAATATTTATGTCATGATTCATTTATATGATATTTGATATGTAGGGTATGATCTTCTATTTTCAAGATCATGTTCTTGTACCCTTATGCTCATCTTTATGCTTATATGTCTCCCTTGTTATCCATTACTGAGCATTTGACCTCACCCCTTTATATGGTTCCTTCCACAGGTTATGAAGATATGTATTATGTTTAATGTGTTTATAAAAGTTTATATTTGTTAGTAACCTATTGGGAGATACTATAGCTCACTTATGTACCAGTTTTTATGTTTTGATGTTGCCAAAGAAACTCTACCAACTACAGTCTTTGGGATTATTATTGTATAATGTTTATGTATTCCTCAAAGGTTATATAATTTATATGTTTTTAAAGTGAGGGTTTCTTTAATCAAATCCCTTGTTTATTGTTAATGATATTTGGGGAGTCTTAGCAGGTCTGATATAGAACTATCAGGGCTTGATAGGTTGGTTACATGTAGGTTCTTAAACACTACATTTCGTACTAAATACTAAATAACTGAGGGATATTTGGAATGGGTAACTTAAAAATTCTATATTTTGATTATCAATTTTATGGTAAAATTATTTCTTTTAAAGAAGATATAAGAGAAACCAATGAGTTTCATCAGTAGAGTCCAGAGGCTATAGATAGTACTCACAAACCATATAACATAAAAGGGTGTGGATTTGATGTGTTTTTCTCTCTTAATTCATTAAATGATTTATATTGGACTTTGGGATTTGTTATGATTTATGTTATTAATCTTCCCATAATTTCAGTTTATTTATTATTTGGATTACCAACAATTTTAGATGAATTTTTATCATACATGGGGTATTGATGTTTGTTGATTTGGTTTGACTATATGCTTTGTGTCATGACTTTTGGTGTTAAATTTTGATAAATTGGATTTACTAAACAATAATTGTTTTTTTAATTTCTCTTCATAATGTTTTTTGAATATTTAACGAATTTTTTATTTTATGTTATATTGATAAAATCAATCTCCCTGGTTAATAGCTTTAAATGAGGGAAAATGTGTCTTATATAACGATAATATTTTCAAATGGAGGGTCTGCATGTCTTAAATGAATTTAAAGGCAATAATGGTATCAAATTTGGATATTTTAATTAGTAATATTGAAATATGGTAAAATTGAGAACATGAATTGGTATTATGGTACTTTTTTGAATGATTAATAGTTTTTAAAGAGGTTAAAAAAAATTCTAAATCTGGAAAAATTAATTTTTTGGCTAAATGATTTTCTAATATTGAAATTAATGAATTTTTTATTACAATAAATATCCCAAAATAAAAAACCAAATTTGGATACCCAATTGGAAAGGTATTATCTATTCATTTTATCTATTCATTTCATGAAATATGTTTTGTAACCCAATCAAATTAACTTATTTCAATGGAAACCCAATTGGAAATGTATTATCTATTCATTTTATAGACTATAATGTATTGAATAGTTTTTATGTTATATTTATATAGTTGCAGTTTTTGTTTCCCTTTTTGTAACTGTCTTTCTAGATATGGGTTTAAATTTCTTACAATTTTTTATTTTTGAAAAATGGTTTTGACTAAGCAATTATAAGAAACCCATATAATGAAAAATATTATATTTATATTTATTTTCTAAATATGATGTGTTTTATATTTTAAGGAGTTCTTGGTCTTTATCATTAGTAATTTTAAATTTAGGCATGTAATGTAAAAACTATTATAATATTTCTAAAGTTATCTTAATGGATTATACAATGTTTTGTTTTGAATTCAATGAACTCTTTTTTGTTAGCGGGTATGATATCTATTTTAAAAACATTCAATTTTAATTTACATTGGGTTAAAATTAATGGGTGTAGTATGATTAATGTTTTGATAGTGTTCTTATTTTATGAGTTATTGTGTTTAAGAGTGTTTGGGAGTGGATTATTCAATTTTGATGTGTTTTGTACATATTTGGCCCTTATTTTATAGGATTTGGGATTGGTTTGATGGATTTGAGACTGTTCATTTATCTAACATAACTTTATATAATTATACTTACCTTTTTTGAGTATTTAATGTTTTGTTATGTTTTTATTATGTTTTATTTGATTGATGGTGAGTCCATTATCATAGAGACAACCCCAAATTCTCCTTATAAATGGTTTTTTTATCAATTTTTTGTCGAGAAATTATATAATTAATTTTTTACCACATATCTAAAATTTATTTTAAAAAATAAACATATTTTTCGAAATCAAAATCATATTAGAGTGAATATTTTATCAATTTCTAAGAATATTAACGCTTTTAATTAATAATGAGAAAACTTTGTATTTATTTTCATTTAAAGTTGTTAAAAAAGTTCACTTTTTTTAAAAAAAATGGTTTAATTTTAAAATTAGTTAATTTGTATCATTAATAATCTAATTTTGTTCATTGGAATTAATTTTATGTTATTTTTTGTATGAAAACATAGTATACTTAAGAAAACATTTTTTTAAATCGGTTTTTATTTGTGTTTTGCATGATTATTTTAAAAGTAGTTTCCAAAACTTCTAGATAACGACTTTGATAAAATATATTCTTTATTTTGAATCATAATTTCCCAATTTGTTAAATTGTTATTTATATTTTTTCATTATAAATAGTAATCATAGTAAATCCTTTTCATGCCAATAGGGGTAAAAACATGT